>JAJJWW010011883.1:0-175915 GCA_023531295.1 Papaver armeniacum
CCGACCCTTCTTGTAATTGTGTTGTTATATCATTCAAAGGCGGAATGTCTCGCTCTGTCTTCTAGCGATACCAGCTTGATTTTCCAAGACATCCTCCAACATTCTAGCTATACTTCCCATGATATCTGAACAACCTGTAGTTTCCGGGTGAGGATACATCGCGAGATGAAAACTGAAAAATTGAGAATTCAATTTTTGTAAGAAGATCAACCTCCGCTGTGGTCGCCAATTGTTTATGGTGAAAACTATTCTGCCGGATTTGGTAATTTGGGGTGTGTGGATGAGGAATGAATCTAAACCTAAACAAATGCACTGCGCGGTGAGTGCTTGTGATTCGAGAAATCAATCTGTACAACTCTGGCCTAAACCAAGAAATGTCCGTTCCAGACTTGCTTCGGTCACAAAGTGAAGGAGATGGGGTTGATCTTAGGGAGGGAAGCGAAGAAGGTGTTGAGATTGTGAAGGTGTAGGCTTGTTTACGACTTGTAACAGAAAGGTGAGCAGGCTTACTATTGATGCAAGCAGGCTTTGAGTGTTTGAATACGTTTTGTATTAACACTTGGTTTATGTCTTGTCTTGACTTGTTCTGTTGTTTTTGGAAATAGGGAGGAGAACCTATTTATACAAGTCATTTTGAGCCTTATTCACGTCTCTCGTGGGAAGTGGAGGAAGTAGAGTGATGGAGTAGTGGAGTTGTGTGTTAGTGTTGCACGACCGGTCTTGCCACTTCTCCTGTCATCTCTAACCGTCCATGACTTCCCCGACACGTTCTGTGATGGCGCGTTGCCTGTTGTAAATGTGAGATGTCTGAGTATGTATTCCCAGTTTGTGACATGATTGATGTCTCGAGTGTGTGGATCGTGGGACCCACAGAAAGTAGCATGTAATGCTTAATTAAATAACTAAGTTATTTGGAAGTCGATACTTGTGAAGTATCGTGTGTATTCTATGTACGTCTTTTGCATCAAGTATATTCATCATGTATGAAGCATCATTTGTTTGTAAGGCTTATGGAGTAAGTCATTAATTTAAGGATCTTAAAATAAAGATCATGTCCAGCCCTCTTCGAGTGATCGTTTATATTATACAGCAAGCCCTGATTTGGCGATCACCTCATATGGAAGAGTGGTGGACGGTGATCGTGATGATGCCTTGCTGGTCTCTTAACTCCTAACCGAGGGCTACTTGACCAAGCTGGTAGAGTTAGACGGACAAGATGATCCATGACACTCATTTGCGACCGTTGATGAAGTTTTAGGGCTTTTGAAGAGGTGTGCAGGCATCACTCTTCAGCTTGATCAAACCAAGCATGGAGGTGTTTTGAAAGGACCGACCGGGCATGCGTGTAGAGCGACATGCGGGTGTACCTGCAACTGTACCTCAGCGCTGTCTCATGAAGGTCGCGATCTAGGCCACTCAATTTGACCAAAAAGAGGGGGCCCGGTTGAGATCGATTTGCAACAGAAATCTGGTGCCGCAAAGCCACACATCATACCCACTTCGGGCGCGCGTTTCAAGACGACAAGCCTGGTCGGTCGGCGATTGATTCGGCGATGTGGTGGTAGAAGTGGCGGTGTTCACTTTGTACTTCATTTGCTTCACCAGAAATGTGTCAGCCCACTCATATGCGGAAGTTGAGTGGTGAGATCGTTTATAATTAAGAGGTGCGACCGCCTGGTTTAGGTGTGTGAATCGGGTGCAAGCCAAGTTTGGTCTTGGCGATCGGGTCATGGAATAGGTGGGACCGCGGTGATCATGTTGATGCTTCTAGGACTGCTTAGTCTTATTCTGGACCCTTCATCCGAGCGGGGAGAAAAGGGACGTTCGTGATCGCGACACAAACCTAATCCAGGTTTTGCCGGCCGTGTGTCATACCCAGTTTGGGACGCACGAATCAAGACAACCAACCATAGTTGGTCTCGGCCGTCGTCGGGTATGTAGGCGGAGCCCACGGTGTTTGTGTTGACATGCTCGGGCCCTTTGAATCTACATCTACACCCTCTATCTATACTGCGAAGATGGATGGTTGAGTGATGCTTTTGCGATACATGTAATGTGCCGCAAACCCTAATTTAGGGTTTTTCGTCCATACTTGGTTTGGTTTGGACGGTTTGGCAAATTATGCCACCGTTTGGGGAGGCCGACCATACGGGCCCGCGTTGGGTTGGTGGTCAATATTCCAATACCTGCTTGGGGTCATGGATTTAATCCAAGCCATCCAATCATGCTGGTGAGGTTGGATGGTCGTGATCGTTTCTGAGACTGATATGGTCAGTTCAGGTTCAAACATGCTCAATCGGGCTAGTATAACACACCGAGAGTTGTAGCCTGTATGGGTATTTCGTACATGTTTTATTATTAATGCTTGGAGATTCGTGTTGCTCTGCTGAGAACAACACTCAGTCGTCATGCCGCACCTCCAGAATGAGTACATGAAATACCAGGCTGGTCATGCATTAATTAATAATGCCTGAATTCACAGTGGTATATGGGATTGTTGCTACATGCTCCAACCTGGATGAATTTTGTGTATTTAATTCACAGAATACTGGGATTGTTGCCACATGCTCTATTCTAGGTGAATTAGTAAAGTGAAGAAGTATTCATCACTTATTAATGGATTTATCTTTTGCAAGATGTTAGCGCATAATTTTCTGGCTTTTACAATTTTATCCTTAAATGAAAATCCACCATCAACAACTGGACTAGGTCCCGGGGTATTTCTGCATTTGCGGTTTCCTCATTAACAAAATCTTTTCGTGTCATTTACCATTCTATTCCGCAATTATAATTGTTTTTATTATAATTAAAAGTAGATTACACTTATACGTTAACTCCATAATAATTGATAGTGATCCTATAGAGTTTGGTTATTACCGAACCTATTATCAGGTACATAATTTGTTGTAGTATTGTCTTGATCTTGTATCCATAGTCAATCACACAAGTTATCTTGTTATTGCATTGTCTCGATCTTGTATCCATAGACAATCACACGAAGTGTGAACCGAATTGTCGTATTGTCTCGACTTTGTCCATATACGATCACATTCGGTAGAGGACTTATAGGTTGAAATAAAAATATTGTGGTGTATTTGGGTACCCTCGTCTTTTCATAGTGGAAACATACTGCATAATAAGATTACAAAATTTATTACTAAAGCCAAAACTCACAAGGACCTTGTTGAGAAAATTCCATTCTAATCTGTCAAAAGTTTACAGATCAAGTTTGAGTGCCATTTCACCACTAAATCCTTCCCTTTGTTTCATAGAATGAATCATTGCATGAGCAATAATAATGTTGTCATGAATGGCTCTTCTACGCAGAAAAGCTTCCCGGCAGAAATAAATTAACTTCTTGAGAAGAGGTCTAATTCTGTTAGCCAAAATCTTAGGCAAAATTTTATAAGAAGCACTAGGGCCCAACCCATGCCGTAACGACACGTGCACCAATTTTATCTGAAGTTTTTGTTCAAGTAACCAACAAAGTACGTAATAATACAAAAGGAATTAACAAACTACTATAAATGCATGCCATCCTCGTCCGCCTTCAGAACTGAGTTGTAAGGTTCTACCGGAGAGTCTAGACTCTAGAAGTCTAAGTGTCATTTGAATTGTGAACCTCCAAGAAATGCAAGAAGCTCCTGATTTTGCAGGCGTTTCTCGTTTATAGTTAAAAAAAAAAAGATAAACATTTATATTATTGCTATTACGTTACTTACTTCAACAACTCCTTCAATATCGTCAAAGTAAGACAAATGGATTTATGGAGGACAAACAAACTTTGCTAAAGGATTAAGATTTCCTTGCCTATACTCATCTGTGCTCAACTGCACCTCTTGAAAAGTTAAAAAAATATCCTTGAGATCAACTATAACCCAAACAAATTTGAGTTGCATTCACAAAATGCAGACTTAACTAGATCATAAATCTCAAAAGAAAAACAACAAAGCCTAAATCCTCGATAGGAAGAACATAATACATTCATAATCCAATAAGCTAAATACTGCAAGATAACAACCCACGTTCTCCAATGCTACGCAGTACTGCTTCATTGTCAGCAGGAGCCATATCCTTGAAGATGACGCAAACAGATTGAAGATGACTATGGTTTTGAACTGCACTCAGTTGGATAAATATTAGGGCTGGTGACAGAACTAATAAAAATGGATATAAGAGAGTCAAGGCCTACATCTCCTCCTCACCCACTGGTGCCCATAATTGAGTTTACTGTGTTGCCACTGATCTCGCTTAAGAATAGTTCCATAAATGACCACCTAAAAAATATAAATCATAATGCCAGGTTCAAGATGACCACAAATCATATAAAAAATAAAAGAAGAAGCCTTGAAAAGCCAATTATCTAAAAACCCAAAAGGATTCCTTTATTAGACATAAGAGTAAATTGATTCAGAAGATTGACATAATCAAAGATCATACATTGAAATAAGAGAAACAAAGAAAACAATAGCAACCAACTTGAAAAGACGAGGGTACCCAAATATACCTCAATCTAAAACTTTTCCACCTATAAGTCCTTTCTCCGAAAGTGATTATCTATGGACTGAGTCGAGACAATACAACTAATCGGTTCACACTTCGTGTGATCGTCTATGGATACGAGATCGAGACAATACAACAACGAAGTATGTTTACTTGATAAGAGGTTCGGACTTATCCAAACACAATAGGATTACTATCAAGTAAATAGGAATTAACATTTGTGTATTTTACTTCTAATTATAATAAAAACAATTATAATTGCGGAAATAGAAAAGTAAAAGACATAGCAAGATTTTGTTAACGAGGAAACCGCAAATGCAGAAAAACCCCGGGACCTTGTCCAGAATTGAATACTCTCAGGACTAAGCCGCTTTACAAAATCAAACAAACTTCGTATAGTTAAGACCAAGCAACTAAACCTATAGTTCACCTAGTTCGTCTCGTATTCCCACGCCTCCAACTTGCAATAAGTCACGTACTTGGAACAATTCCTTGTTTCGTATTCCAAACAGTAAAGGAACAACAAATCTGTTTGCTATCAACTCTTTTCAACCAAGTGATGTGAGTTCGACAAAAGGCTCTTCCGTTTATCTCAATAAAATCCTTTTTCAGGTCCTTAGATCTATCTACTAAAAATTACCGAAGTAATCGTCTAGATTTTGCAATCAATACTTTGAATCACAAAGAAACGTATTGATGCCGATCTACTCAACTAATCAATCCAATCTACCACAAAGATAAACTGATTATAGTTGGATCCTATTTAACCGAAACAAGTATTGTGCACACCAAATATTATGAACCCAAATCAGAAATCTTCGAAGTCTTCTTTGTCTTCAAATCTTCTTAGATCTTCAATAAACACCTGCACAGAATCAACTTGACACTACACCAAATTATGGGATTAGAAACAGAACCAGGCCGTTACAAAAACGGGTTGTAACGGCCCTCGCCTGTTGCAAAAGTGGGTGTTACGAATTTTTTTTTTGTAACGGCCCTCGTAACAGGCTTGAGCCGTTACGAATTTGCCACGTGGTAACAGCTCAGGGCCGTTACGATTTATTTTTTTTTGCAACAGGTATGTTGTAACAGCTCAGGGCCGTTACGAATTTTTTTGTAACAGCAAAAAAATTACTGCCGGAAATAAGCCGGAATTCCAAAAAACTACCTGGATACACCTTTCATTTCATCCTCCACAATCAACAATATTTTCTTCAATCAAATTCATCTCACATTCAATCAATTGTTATCACATTCAAATAGCTTAATACAAAAAAGAACTTAAATTCTTCTAAGTATCAAAAATTTTGTTAAGTATGAAATACTAGGGGGATACTAAGTATCAGTTCATAGAAATTCTTATGTTCACAAACTCATCTAACTTAGAAACACATAGAAACTTACAAAACTTGCATCTGCTCTCCAACCTAATGATCGCCTTGTTCTCCAACATTTCTGCTCCAAACTTGCAACAGAGCATCAATTCAATTAACTCGCAAACACAAAAAATATCTATTTAGATGTCGGAAGTATGCACAACAAAACTAGAGGGGAGAAATTATGGAGGTTCCGCTGCCGGGTAGTAAGAGAGGTGGAGCAGCAACTTACGACATCAGCACCAGCAGCCACAACTTACATGAATTCTTTAGTTCCAACCCCCTGCATCTCATGATGCAACAACTGCTACTACAGAACCTCCACCAGCTGAAAAGACCAACCACCTCCTCAAAACCCAACTCCACCGTAGAATACCATGCCTCAGATGCCATCACCACCACCTGCAACACCAAAACATAGAAAGCATAGAACAAATCAGCAAAACTTAATTAAGAAATTGAGAAATTGATACTAAGAAATTAAAATTGAGAATCCGATTACAAACCTGACAATTAAAAAACCAAAATTAGCGGAACTCAATTTAGTGAGGAGTCATCGAAAATTAGCAGAGGAGCCTCTGATTTCAGCTCCTTGGTTGTCCCTCAGAGCTCGTCCAGTATGTGATAAAGTACGGCGACTAGAATCTTTACCAGACCGAGAAGTCGACACCATATCGTTCCTCCTTCACGCTTATGCACGGCTTGCTCAGCCATAAGTTGCCACTTTGATAACGTATCATCCCCTCCAACAAAGAATCGGCAAAGCAACATTTGCGGCTGTAGTCCGCATTTTGTCATCTTCTTCTTTGTTCGCCTGCAAATGTAAACATGGAGTTTAATAGTTGTTCTTCTCACTGAAGGAATACAATCACTCAATTGATCAGGTGGGCACTGCAGGCATATATCATAACTGATACCTTAAGTGACTTTGAACGGCCTTCATCCTTGTCCTTGTTACCATCAGCCCCGGTGATTCCCTCAGCCTGCAATCAACATATTATGAAACCATGTTAGGTGTTTTCCTAATTAATTTACAAAGATGCATGAAGCAAAGAGCACTAACTGTCAAAAGGATATAGATGGCAATGATATATCTAATACAAATAGCTGAATAGGAATTACAAGGAAAACCCTAGCAGACTGCTAGATACAGTGGAAAGATCACTCGCTAGCTTCCCTAAGTGCCACATGTACAAAAGAGGCGCTATCAATGGTTTCTAGCACTCATTATAGATATATAAGTGAGTAATTACAAGTCAAACAAAGAAGATTTAGTTTCATACTAGGTGTAACAACGAATTAGCAAAAAATATAATGGTAATAGCCAACGTCAATAAAATATAATAGACAAACTTTATCAACACAAAATTTCATAGTGTGCAGGAAATAGTCCTGGATCTGTTAAGAGTATTAAAAAAAATAAAACAATACTCGTTCAACATAATGCTATGGTGCTCTTCCTTCCAACCATGTTTTTCCTATTCATATAACCACTTTCACATTTAACCAGTCTGGTATTTCGATAAACAAACAGTACTATTAGTACATAATGCTTTAGGAAACAAAAAGTAGCTCAGGGGGCACAATATAATAGGGAAGAGCAGAAATATTATATCAAGGTGAAGCTACTTAGTTTAGCTATAAAAAAATCCCATGAAGTTAACTTTCTAGTGAACAACAGTTTATGTCCGAGGAACTTCATTACCTTAAAACTTCTGCATCCATGTATGATAACAGTAATAAACCAAATGAACACGAAAGCAAGATGGATTTGAAACCAGTATATAACGTAAAAGGACATATTGACCACGCATTATATTATAAAGAAAAATAGATTTATCAAAGCTAAATATGTACAACATGAAACCAAAACAACTTTATTTGAACTTTCAATGTATTAAACTGACTCAAACTAAAAGATCAGGCCACTCACTTCGTTGCTTTTTCTGAGCTTTTCTGCTTCTTCGGCTTGTTTTTTCTCCAACTCCACCTTGGCCTTCCGATTCATCAATTGAATTTGGCGTCTAACATCTAAGGTAATGATAGTTCTATGTTTCGGCTTTTCAACATCAACTCTCTACAAAGTTTCATCCAAGATTTAGATAAGTAGATGATCTACAGCCCTACGGACATATCACGGAAAAAATAAACATGTACATACCTGTTTTGACATCCTCACTAAATTACTTATCAATCCATGTATTCTCTCCTCCACACACCGCAATTTAATTGCATAAGAAAACATCTAAAACTAGGGTGTCAATGGGTACCCATTACCGGAACCGGAACCGGACCCGGTAGATTTGGGTCCGGTTCCGGGTCCTAAAGTTGGACCCATTACCAACTTAGGACCCGACGGGTAATTACCCGATTGGACCCGATTCTAACGGGTCCAAACGGGTAATACCGTTATGCGTGCCGTTTATTCATACTTTTATTCATGTTTTTGCTAGTTTTAGCTTTGATATTTCACTCGTTTTAAATTTTTCTCTTACATTTAATCTTTATTTAGTACATTAATAAGAAATACTAATAAATTTTTATAAAAATTATTTAAATCCAAGCCAAAAAAAGAAAATATTAAGTTTTTGAGGTTTTTTTAATAGTTTTCTTAAGACCCAATGGGTACCCGGAACCGATGGGTACCGGGTATTTAAATGGGTCAGGTTACGGGTCCACAAGTTTAGGAACCGGACCCGGAACCGTTAGGACCCGGACCCGAACTTTATAAGTAGGGTCCGGGTCCGGGTCTAGTGATACCCGGGAGGACCCAGACCCGTTGACACCCCTATCTAAAACCGTTAAATGAGACAGGCAAGATAAAACTAGTATCTCACAATGATAGGCAGCGCTCCACATCATTGCTTATATTCTTTATACCACATTTTGACACTGTCATCAAGAACAAAAGGCGAAATATTCAACTAAGAAATCATTTATACATTTAGCACTATACCCAGAACTGGCAATCAATTACAAGAGAGAAAAATAAAAGGAGCTACTAACTGGTGTAGCACTATCCAATGTCTACTAGCAAATGGATTTCCTATTCTTGACAAGTTATGTAATGTTCTACACAGAGAAATACGAGAAAGATTTCAACCACGAACAATCATAACCAAGACGGGATAATAAACCTCGAATAGCTTTCAAGTTGCAGGGATGAAAAGTGACTGTAAATTGTAAAGACAGACATATGTATGTGCTAACCATTTGACTTTGCATAAAGAGCGCTTTTTCCTACTCATTTTCTCGCTTGGTTTTCTTGTGGGTTCTACTTTTGATGTTCTTTGTGAGAAAGTACCTTATGAAAACACAAGTCGAATTTGTTAGACACGATTGTAAAGAGGAAAATTCTCGGGTGAAAATGACAGAGTTCTGATTTTTGTACATGATGTTCTTCAGTAGTCCAAAATTTCAAAAGATCCTTCTGCTCCCTGTCCATTAGCACTTTGGTTTTATCTGCAAGACATTTTTAATTTGTGTCATGGGGTGTATAGTGATGTCTTTTCCACTTAGCTTTCTTGTTCCTAAATATTCCACGGGCAATATTCAGGTAGCTTTTATCATGTTCTTCTGCTTCTTCTTGTACTTGTACTTCCATTAGCACAATTCTTCTCGTTTCTCTCCTCCCTCCACCCTGTATCTGAATCTTCTGAATCTGTTTTTTCCTAATCCCTTAATCTCATAAATTCCCCCCTTTCCCCTCATCTTCTTCGTCTTAATTACACTGTCTCATTCTCCTCATCCTCCTAAAAAATTTCATGTTTCAAAAAGAGTTCCCAACTCTCAAAACCCTAAAATAAATACAGAAATCCTAAATTCAATATTTCAATTAAACAAAAATTAAACAACATATATGCGACTATGCAATGAAAAATGGAACTGGGTTTAAAGAACTTATCGTTTTGAATCACTATGATCTTTATTTAAGCTCCTTTGATGGAGAAAGAAATTCAACATCTTTGAAATTTGTGTTCTTCCTTCAATAATATCTAATCATCTCCAAAAACGCTTAAAAACCACTTGATCTATCACTATTTCACTCGAAATTACTAACTTCAATACTTTCGAAAACCCATTAAAAACCCTAGATCTAGAACTCAAAGTTTACTGAACCTTGTTTCATGAAGGAAGGTATGAAATCTAATCGATGGTTTATTGATTGTGAAAGATATTTGGTTGTTTTTGACGTTGCTGTTGAAGGTGGTGGTAGTACAGAGGCGATTTTTTGACGTTGTTGTTCTCAGGAAGAAGAAGAAGAAGAATGAAGAAACAAAAGAGAGATAATGGAAATTTTGCTCGAGTGAAAATTCGATCTGCTTTCATTAGGGTACACCCATATCACGCATGTGAATCGCCCACGCATGGGAGGAAATATACTCTAGTGTTTTTCAGTTTGGGTGGAAACACAATGGAACGCGTGTGAATAGCACACGTACAGGCTCCAGGTGTTACGACCCAGGTGTGACGAAGCGTGTGGCTGGCACGCCTATAAAAAAATTAGTAACGCCTGGCACCTGTTACAAAATTTTCTAAAATTCGTAACGGCCTCTGCCTGTTACAAATATTTTCGTAACGGCCATTTGTAACAGGATTTCGTAACGGCCAGTAAGCCGTTACGAATTTCTGTTACTAATCCGGGAATTTGGTGTAGTGTGAATCTCTTGTGATCAATCACGCATAGAACGGAGTCTGTTAACAATGGATTATCACAAGACGTCTTTAGATCTACAAACAGTCTAAAGATCCCCGTCGAAACTTCGATCTAGTTTTAGTGAATCTTATATCAGAAGAGAAGATTCTCAAGCATAAACAAACTAGGTGTAATCAAAGTTCAACAACCGTTAGTCAATCAAATCAATCGAAAACTAATAATAAACCGCAATTATCTAGTTTCCCACCAACGCTACTAATAGAGCTTCTCAATCCCAAAGAAGTCTTTAAACCGAGCGGCCGTAAGAGATTTCGCCTAATTAGGTTACTTTCCTCTCCGAATAGGCGGCTCCACCAGTAACAACACAACTAGGTAGTTTTTTGTTTGTGAGGATTAGTTTGCTCGAAATGCAAACTTTGATATATATAGACCAAGGAAGTTTGGACACCAAGCAAATTCAAAAATCGAAAATATTCTCAAGATATGCAATTTTTTTAGATTCGGTTTCCATAATTCCTGGAAATGCTTTGTCCAAACATTGACCGAAAATCTCTTAGAAAATCTCCAATTAGTAAATGCACATTACCAATTTTCATTTTCCAAAATAAAATTAAAAACCTTAATTAAAAGATTCTCAACTTATTTTTCGATCCGGGATTTTCCTTTAGCTATTAAGGAATATATTTGAACAATTAAAGATAAGCGTTACTGCACATGTTCAAAGTATGTCGACATCTTTACTTTGTAAGTCCTCTTTCATACTTACAATCTTGAAACCGATTTTCCACACTTCCAAACGAGTTTAGAATTGGTTCATCTGACTTTCAAGAACTATGTGATTGATTAAGAACACTCAATCACAAATCATGGGTTTCACGGTTCTACCAAAACAAGTTTCGGTTCTACCTCCATGTGAGTACTGTGCATAGTCACACTAGCTTTCCGAAAATTCGTTTGACTAGGTTCTAGGATCGGTTCCCCACATACTTATGGTAACTACTTGTATTTGCTGCACACATCCATAGGATCGGTTCCCCTTTCACTAAAAACTTGTTGCACATGTTCATAGGATCGGTTCCCCCATCTACTAAAAATGTATTGCACCTCTTACAAGGATCGATTCCCCTTTTGTGATCAGTTGCACCTCTTCATAGGATCGGTTCCCCTTTGCCTATATTTGGTCATACCAATAACACTAAATCGATCATACCATCTCAGGTGATTACTTAAGATCGGTTTCACTAATAAAAGTCATACCAATACAAAATTCAGGCCTTGTGAATAGTTTTACCAAGAACATAAACAAGTCATGAGCGGTTTTACTAATCACACATATTGGTAGTTCAAAAGATATGCAATGAATCACAATACCAATAAGCCTAGCGATTTCCCTTTCGATTCACGAAACAAGTTCATGAATTTATTTCCTTTAAACTAATGTAAAACATTGTTTCCTAGGATGAAATCTTCACCTCATACCCATACATAATCACAATAGCATTCAAATGATTATGTCGATGTCTTATATATGAAGTTCAAAGGATAAGTATTATACTTCGTATTGTATTCCTTAATACTACGTCTAACTAGAGTGTAATCATTCATGCTTCGCAGTAATGTTTTCAATATGCACGACTTGAAAGATATGTTAGGGAATGAAACAGTTCAAGTCAAATATCACTAACCTCAAGTGGAAGGATGATGTTGTCGTTGTAGCTCCTTACTTCTTCACTTCTTCAAGTCTTCGCAATACTTGTAATGTCTCATATCTTAATACTTTCAAGCTAACCTATACGAAGTTGACTCTAGTACATAATCAAGCGACTCTTTAAATGAGTTTTGATTCACTAAAATATGGCAACCAAACTTGACATACCAACGCTTGGTGGGTTTAGTGACAAAACTCTTACATCATATGGATAAACAAATTACAAGAATTCATTACACATACGCTTGATTCCCAAATTCAACAGCACAATAACCTGTATACATTCAATCCATAAATGCCGCTATTGACATTATAATAACAAAGCTAATACTCCCCCTAAAGGTAAGATAGGTAGATTTTATCAATCCGCACGTATTTGTTATTCCTTTGTATTCCATATAACTACAAGTATCATATGATATGATACTCCCCCTTAGTCCATGCTTTACTCTTTCGTTTGATAAACGTTTAAGAGCCAATGTCCTTTACCTTAGTGATACCAATCAATATAAATCAATACCAGTATCAATTGTTTACTCCATATATTTCTCCCCTTTTTTGTCACAAAATGACAAAGGTACGAGCAAATAAAGGACAAACCGAAAGGATCTTACAAATCTCAAAATAGACTTGCAAACCTGTAAGAGTTAAGCACGAGGGTTCCACACACCATTTTTTATAACCAATATCAAAACTGAAACTACAAAGTAATTTTGTTTTGATATGTTACCAAGGAAACAATTTCCCGAAGCAATTTTCCCTAATTGTTTAGCCAACCAAAAATCGACTAAGCACCTTAGTTCCTTTGATAAACCGATTGTACAAATACAATCGCTTGTTCGATAAGACCAAAATAAAGATAACTCTATTTTTCTCATCAGGTTCTAATGATGCATATAACTTAGACCTTTAACTTTTAAACAAGACAAGTACTAGGTTAGTTAACTAGCATTCCTTGTTAAGGCATTCAATTAGACTTGAATAACTGAAACCTCCACTTTGATAAGTCTAACTAAGATCAGAATTAACTTAGTTTCTCTTATCCAAAATCAACTTAGACTAAACAATTCATCCCGTAAACCTTTTCTTTCGTTAAGCCATACACAATTAATACAAACCAAATCAATCAACTTGCATAATTATTCACCTCAACCGGAAGCAATTGAAACAACATAGACATTAAAGCACCGCAATTGCACCAAAATTTTGTAAGCCTAAACGATTGATACCAAACAATAAAGCAAGATAACAATAGTTTTTCTTAACTGGAAACAATTGAATCACACACACATCCATACACAAATAATGGAATAAATCATCAATTGTACCGAAATTTTGTTAAGCAAAAGCAATAAATATACGCAATAAACTCAGGCTTTTCTTAAACAGGAAAACGATTAACTAACAAAGTCGTTACCTCAAATTTCGCATCATCTTCTCCAATATGTTTGCATCTTCTTCCGGGGAGAATTTATATCGAAATATCATTATGTTGTCATCCTTATGAAAAACAAAAGAATAACAACAACCAACCTTTACCAGAGAAAGGTTGAAAACCGGTTTTTAACTATTGCAAGCAAAAGTTGAAAACCACAAAACACATATGCTTTTATGCTAAACCAAAACCAATTCAACATATTGTGACTTTTTCACATATTGTTTCAATGAGAACCCCTCATGATCCTTTGATAAAGCCTACCAACATGGGCTAGAACTTAATCCTGCTAAACCAAAAAGTCACACAAACCATAAGGGTTCACAACATATGAGATCGAATATCAAGGTTAGAAAACCGAAATCAAACATCCCATACACATATATAGCAATAAGATAAAGCATTCAAGCACAAGCTATGTAATATAGGCCAAGAGAAGCACGGATGGACTGCATTGAAAACATAAAGCAGTTTACTATTACACAAAGGTTTTTGACTAGCGTACATCATAAAAGTTTCTTTATCAGACAACCCTACAGTAATATACATAATATTATACAATAACAGTTGTAGAAACTAATCCGAGATTTCCATGTCAGTATCTTCTTCTGATGAAGTATCTTGATACTTGTCTGAGATGCCACTCAAGGCTTCAGTAAGATCTGGATATATATTTGTAGCATGATCAATCAGATCGACAATGCAGTCATTATTCCTCTGCAGTCTTCTCTTAAGAGTCTGTGGGTCTCCTACAACTCTTATAGGAGAAGGAGCATTGAACACTTGTCCTCTTATTTTGTTGAAAATTTCTTCTCCTAATTTCTTCAGAATCTTTTCCCTGGCGTTTGGCCAGACAATTCCAAAAGAGCTGCATATTCTTGTAATCAAACAAGCAAAACCAGGAGTTCTTCTTTTACCCCTTTGAATTGTGATCATTTGTCTGATCATTAAACCACAAAAATCAAAATTTTTGATTCCTATAAAAAGATGATATGTAAGTTCGACAACATCTCTAGTCCACTCTGTCTTATGCATATTGCTAGGGCACAGGTTCGCACAAGCTAGTTTTTCAAAAACTTTGAGATGAAATTCAATATTGTGATCAAGAAGAGAGTTACCTGACCATGCTCCACCAATTACTGACGAGATAGTATTGTTGTCAACTCTATATCTTTCATCCGAACAAGGTAAGAAGGTATTCAGGTGCAGATATGGAATCAATTTCGAAATTACTTGTTTGTTAACCTTAAATGATCTTGTACCAATCACAGTACGAAACGTACATCCTTCAAAATTCATCTCATGCATGTTAGCATAAAAAAGCTTTACAAGGTCCGGAGTAGCCTTGAAAGAGCTTTCACGGATAATTCCCCATTCGCGATTTTTCACAAAGTTCATATAATTTCTATCCCAAACTTTAACAAAAATCATTTCCATAATGGGTTCTTTGATTGAACCAAATTTCACAAGGCATTCATCATTCACAAAATAATTTTGAGAACCAACATCATAGGTAAGACTAGGCATGTTTTCATAATTGATATTCCTAGTTGTGTAGTGCATATTATTCCTATTTGAACTTTCTCCAACATTGAAACTTCTTCTACCTCTATTAGCCATTTAATCAACAAAAAGAGTAGAGATCCACTTACAATCGATATGCCCTGTTGAGTGTTGATTCTCCTTGCTCAAGTTGAATTGGAGCGATTTGAGAAAAACCCTTTGTTCTTGTTCCAGTTTAGGATTGATTGAAGCAAAAATTTCCACTTGAATCGAACATGCAAGAATTACAGGTG
This sequence comes from Papaver armeniacum, assembly GCA_023531295.1. Classification (NCBI taxonomy): domain Eukaryota; kingdom Viridiplantae; phylum Streptophyta; class Magnoliopsida; order Ranunculales; family Papaveraceae; genus Papaver; species Papaver armeniacum. The sequence continues at coordinate 15,476 of JAJJWW010011883.1, forward strand.
AAGAACTTTCGAACCCTTGTTTGTTGTAGAGTTCTCTTTGTGGTCCAAGAAGATAGAGAAAAAAATATTCCCACCTTTCCTTGTTTTTATCACCAACACTATCTTGTATTCGGATGTGGATCCGGATCCAAATAGGACCAAATACCAAGTACCGAAACTTGATAAGAGATAGCCTAAAATCGGTCATTTGACCAATATTAAATTGTTCATGTCTTGACAATTTGGACATTTTGGGTATTGACATGAAGTTATCAGTTGATGATATTTCACTGGGCAAGTCAAGACCAGTTTTAATGGGCTCATAATTTATCTCAAAGACATCGTAACTTTCAAGAGAAAGTTTTTCTGAAGAGTTATAGAAAGTGTCTTTTTGACAGATATCAATTTCTTCAGATGTATAATTCATTAAATACTCATGAAAGAGTTGATTCCCTCTGGAATTATTAGTTTTCTTTGATTTGTCCAGTTCTTTGAGAAACTCATCAACTTCATTTTGAACTATACTAGAGTCTTCAAAGATCTTGAGTGTTTTAGATAGTGACTCATCTTCCTTTTGTTCATATATCTTAATCTCATTTTTCAAATCAGAAATTTGCCTCTCCATATCAGCAAATTAAGATAATTTTCTGTTGATCTTGCTAGAGGCATCTTCGGTGAGATTAAGATATAAACGACATTCGTCGAATGTCCAAACTACTTTGGAACCAAGAGACTCAACAATTTCAGTATTTGTTTTTGATTCAAACAACTTTGAGTCATCTAATCTTGGCATTACGTTAACTGAATCTGTCATTAGATTCATTTTCTTATAGGTTGGATCGCACCAAAGACAGATTGTTACACTAGCTCCATGTGAGTACTGTGCATAGTCACACTAGCTTTCCAAAAATTCGGTTGACTAGGTACTAGGATCGGTTCCCCACATACTTATGGTAACTACTTGTATTTGCTGCACATGTCCATAGGATCGGTTCCCCTTTCACTAAAACCTTGTTGCACATGTTCATAGGATCGGTTCCCCCATCTATTAAAAACGTGTTGCACCTCTTACAAGGATCAATTCCCCTTTTGTGATCAGTTACACCTCTTCATAGGATCGGTTCCCCTTTGCCTAGAGTTGGTCATACCAATAACACTAAATCGATCATACCATCTCAGGTGATTACTTAAGATCGGTTTCACTAATAAAAGTCATACAATACAAAAGTCAGGCCTTGTGAATAGTTTTACCAAGAACATAAACAAGTCATGAGCGGTTATATTAGTCACACATATTGGTAGTTCAAAAGATATGCAATGAATCACAATACCAATAATCCTAGTGATTTCCCTTTCGATTCATGAAACAAGTTCATGAATTTACTTCTTTTAAACTAATGTAAAACATTGTTTTCTAGGATGAAATCTTCACCTCATACCCATACATAATCACAATAGCATTCAAACGATTATGTCGATGTCTTATATACGAAGTTCAAAGGATAATCATTATACTTCGTATTGTATTCCGTAATACTACGTCTAACTAGAGTGTAATCATTCATGTTTCGCAGTTATGTTTTCAATATGCACGACTTGAAAGATACGTTAGGGAATGAAGCAATTCAAGTCAAATATCATTAACCTCAAGTGGAAGGATGAAGTTGTCGTTGTAGCTCCTTGCTTCTTCACTTCTTCAAGTCTTCGCAATACTTGTAATGTCTCATATCCTAATACTTTCAAGCTAACCTATACGAAGTTGACTCTAGTACATAATCAAGCGACTCTTTAAATGAGTTTTGGTTCACTAAAATATGACAAACAAACTTGACATACCAACGCTTGGTGGGTTCAACCGAGCTATGGTCTAACACAACTAATATTTGGAATTAATAGACCTAAATTTAGAAAATGGGATCAGATGAACAAATCAGTTGAAAAGAATAGTAAACAAAAGTAAGCATTTCAATAGTATAAAGCAGAGTTTAGCTAACTTTGCCTATCTGAGTGGTGGTCAGGATTTATCCTTGGCAAAGATAAATCAAAGGCTATGGTTCTCCGTGCCACACCCTATAAGTCGCACATGTGGTGTTCATTCCAATATTTTGAATTAAAAATGAATACTCAAGTCAAGATATGGAATTTCAAAAATTATAACGGGAGGTTCGAACTCATGACCTATTGTGTCATAAGAGTGGTAAGCTAACCATTGTTCCACCTTGGTTGGAATTGATAGAAAAGATAAATCAACAGTGGTTGTTTGTTCAACTTAAATATTAATTAGTATAAGTGTTTTATTAATTAGTATAAGTGATTTGTCTAGAGAGAAAATAAATATATGGTTATGGTTTGTTCAACTTAAATATTAATTAGTATAAGTGTTTTATTAATTGATGTCTCATTAATTTCTCATGATAAATGATTTATTAATTTTACATCAGAAATATCCCTTAATTAATATTAATACATATCTCCATCAATAAATAATAATTTTGACAAAAATTATTTCAATAGATATTAGTGGTGGTGGTGGTAGTAAAGGAAGAAGTAAGTGGTGGAAGCGGTGGAAGGTGTTACTAAGTGGTGGAGGCGGTAACATTAGTTTTGGTGGAAGAAATAGTGGTTACTGGATGGTTTTAATGGCGGTGGTATTGGTTTTTCTTTTGAATCAAAAATAATAATTTTTTTACATGACAGGTAACATTGTATTGTGAAAAGTATAGTTGGTTGTTTTTGACACGATCAAAAAGGCGGATAACAAATACTTTTGGGATGATACCAAATCATATAAGACAAAATGGTTGTTTTTGGTACCACTTTGCTATCTTTAGTAACCGTTAAATGCATGATTTTCAGTATTAACAAAAAACATATAGTTGAATAAATTAATTGACGACCTAAGTTTGTTAAATCTAAACTTTATACATGACGTGTGGGGTCAAAAGTTATAAGTGTGCCCAATATTCTACGAGGGATGGAAAATGGTGGTGGTGGAGAAAGAAGTGATATCGGTGGTTTGTGGTATGGCCGATTTTGATGAGTGGTAATTGACTATGTTAATTATGTCTTTGCTACAAAAGGATAACACTATAAATTAGAAATGTGGTTGATCATCTTAATGCTAATATAAACTCGGTTAAAATACATGAAAATTAAGAAGAAGAAAAAAACATTTGTATGTCACGTTATATAATAAATAACACTAAAAACTACATATTTAGTATCAAGGTTTCTCCGTCCAATAGATAAATCTAAGGTTGTATTGAGATCCCGTAAGCAGAGGGCGAGTTGGTCTTGGATTTCTGAATGATAATGAATATAATGAAACGCTCCCTCTAGGTTTCTCCAATGAAAACCGAAACCTTCTAAAGAAAATAATCAATCGAACAACACTTATATGGAACGCATCACCACCTGTGTAAACTTCTCTGAATTGCTACATATCCAGTGAAATATCTACAGATTAATCTGGTGATTTCGTCCTACCGTAGTTTTTAACGAGGCATGCAATTAAATCTCTAATAGTGATTTTAAAGGTATTTAATAATTACAAAATTCTCTTATAAGTTTTGTTTATGCAAGTATTGATTTAACTTGGGTTCTTTTACATTTTTGTGTTAAGTTGATGACTTTTTAATTTGAATACATGTTTGGTTAACAAACTTTGTAGTAGCAGGAAATCCCACACTACACCCCTTACTCAATTTTGCTTAATTAATCCATTGAAAGATGTAAGATCAAGAATATTTATTGATTGAGTCCATGAAATGTTTACACAGGATAATAGAATTACACTTAGAAATTAAAATGCTCTTCCACTTTCTCTCTCCTATTGACTTGCTTAACAATTCCAAAAAGATCTCTCCCTCTTACAGACTCATTTAGCCCTTTATATAGGGTAATACATAGTGGATGACTTGACTAAGCTACCCTTTATTTTCGGGAATGTCCCGAAGTGTCATGAGATGCACAAACATTCACTCTCGCGACACTTCTTAACCCTCGCCAGCTCTCACGTCTTCTTTATGTTTTGCCTGTCGTTATCCATTGCGTCGTTTATTTTAGCTCCCTGCGACTCCCTCGCGACACCGTCGTTCACTAATCCCGCGAGCCTTGTATGTTGCGATATTATGATCCTACATCTTGCCTCTTTTTCCTTGAATATTGCTTGAAGAAGCGATCTTTAAGGAAAAATTCATTGTGGTGGTAATCTTTGATCTTTGTTGATAAAGGAACGAGCGGAAGAATCTTTGGACTTGAAAAGTACGTACTTGCCTCTATTCTTTTGCGAAGTTCGAAGTTTCTTTGTAATACACATACGAAGTATCGTTTCTTGCCTCATGAATTACGAGAAAATAATCAATTTCGCAAGCTATTCTCGCTTATTAGGAAATATGTTGTATATTTGGATTCTACTAAAGTTCTTTTAAATGCAGCTTCCTTGGATTTAGTAGTGACCGTTTACACGTGTCTATGTTTACCTCTTTTCGGTGCATTTAATGTTAACCGGTCATAACATTTTTCTCGTCTATTTATAGGAGCACCCCTGTGAAGAATTTTCCTTTTCCTTTTCATCTTCTTCATCGATACGCAAGTGTTCTTCTTCTTCATCGTTCTGCAAGTGTTTGCCTATTATTGTCTCTTACCAGTCTTCTTCACCATTTTTGCTATTCCCTAGCGGTTGTTACTCTCATGGCGTCGAGGTTTGTTAATTTTGCCATATCTGGCTGATTTTGTGGTTGATCAAATTAGCTTTTCTTGTTGAAATCATCTTTGGTATGATTAACTTTGTAGTTCTCTTTCTCGCCATTGTTGTTTAGCAAGAACCAATCCGAACTAAATTTACCGTGAAGGACCCTCTTCTTTCTTTGGGCTCGCCACCGAAACCTACTTCGCAACAAGAATCCCTCACGCAACAAAAGCCCTCTTCGCGAGCAAAATCTATGGCTTCAAAAGGACAGTCTGGGAGTGACAAGGTATCTGAGAAACATTTCTTTTTTTTTTTATTAATAATGCATTGTTGCCTCTGTTCCTTATTTAATTTGTCATTCGGGATGATAAAATTACCAGTAATACTCCCAAAAGGCTTCGCTACTCCAAACTGTTACTCAGAAGCGTTCCATTTCCTTCATTCACACCTTCATCTCCTGCTGCGAAATCTTCGCAAGATAATTTTGTGCCTCTTTCTTCAGTAACATTATTGGCGACAATATTTCTATACCTCAACTCCTCATAGACCAAGTTCCTTTCAATTGTCCTACTACAAATGATATTATACCTCCTCCCGCTATCAATGTCCCTGTTATTTCTCCAATCACTTCTCTCCCTGAAACCTCCTCCTCTCATGAGGTTCCTTTGACAAAAGACGACTCGTCTTCTTTGTTTGAACAAATTCCTCTAACCCGGAAAATTTAGAGGGGATAGATGTGGCCTTTAAGGTCCTTTCGATCTCGTGAATGATGCCAAAAAGACTTCTTGATCTGTCAAATCCAATGTCTGCGAGATTTTAAGTAAGCATCTTGGTCTGATAGGATCTCGCAAGCATCTTTAGTTCAAGAGATTAATAAGTCTGAAGGATGATCTCCAAGTTATGGTGTGAAATGCAATAATCTCCACCTTGAAAATCAAAAATTTCTCAGTATCTCACTTTTTCGTGATAATCTTCGCAAGAAGAACGAAGAATTAAAAGGTTTGCTCTCGCCATCCCCCCATTTTTTTTTTTTTTTTTTTTTTTTTACAACTCAAACCCTTGCTCGTCCTCAAAGTATTAAACCGAAACGAATAATGGAGATATATCGGGACGGAGTCTATCGTTGAAGAAGTTCGAGTTGAAAGAGATGCTTGGATGGAGCAAGTATAATCTCTTAGATAATCTTCATACCTATGCAGACTGATCAAATAAATAACTTGTCTAAAGAGAATTTTGATTTATCGCAAAAGCAAGTCTCATTAAGTAATGACTTATCTCGCCTCTCTTATGCTTTGACTAAAACTAATTTGGAGTTGGAAACTTTATCGGATGAGAATCGAACTCTTTCTCAAGAGAAACGTTCTCTGTTGAATAAGATGGCGAGCTACTCGCAGCGGTATAATGCTTGTCAAAAGTTATGTGAAGAACACGAACAAGTTAAACATACTTTGAAAAACCAACTTGAAGAAATTCTTTGAGAGAGATAAACTTATTCAAGGTAGAATAACGTTGAGTGTAAAAGCGAAGCAATTCAAGAACAATGTGTCAAATTAGAAAAATCCAACTCTACTCGCGATCGAAAACTCCATACTTGTTTCCAATGAAAAGAATTTGCGATCTCGATTGAAAGGCTTAGTGGGAGATTCATTTGATGATGTCATGGACCGCTTGGGGAATAATTTGTGACTTTAATTCAACATCTTACTTCTCAAAAGTAAGGTAGTCAAATTATTTGACTATCTTAATTTATATGTTTATTCCATGAATGCTTTATTACCACTGAAAATGCCAATAATGTTCGATAAGAATTTTCTCGATCTTGTGTATTTGTTATGCGGACTCGAGAGAAAGCTTCGCTCCACTATCTCCACCCTCGGAGTGCGATTATTCTAAAATTCGCAAGGAAAACGGACTACTCTCCGCGTCTCTTGCTCGTTCTCGCGACCGTGCGGAGCGAAGATTTGATTATATGTCTTATTGTAAGGACATTGATAGTAAGAATCGTCAAAAGGCATTGCTTCGCCAATTCCCTCTTAAAGCGGAAGTTCTTGTGAATAATATTTTCTTTGTCCAAGTCTCTTGATCCTATTCACGTCGATCCTTTGGAAGTAAGTGATGATGAAGTTCCCAATGCTCCAGATAGTGATTATGAATATGAAAGCTGCGAAGATCTCCCTGATAAGGAAGTTGTCGATGAAGATCCGAATAGGAAGACTCCTGATGAAAATCCGATGAATCGGCAAGAACGAAGGTGATGAAAACATTTACGATGAAAATCCACCAATTGAAGGAGGCGAAGGCGATAAGGGCGCAGAAAAGTCTCAACCATCCTCTGTATTTGATAATGCCGGTGTAGAGAGTTAAATTCTCTTTGTAATTTGCCAGAATTCCTTTTTGTGTGAATGATTTAACTCTTTGATTGAGTAATTCCCATATTTCTTTCTTCCTTTTTGCAAGCATGTTCGCTTATTGAATTTTTTATTAAGTAAGTCCATCCCAATCAGGGATTTGATTTTAATTCTTCTCACTGCGACAAAGTCGCAGGCCGCCTTTACATTTTCATGCAGAGGCCCATTGACCTTGCCTTATCATTTTTGTGTGGTCTTCCAAGTTAGACCTCCCTAATTAGAGGTCTTCCCCTGCCACCTTTAATCGCGACAAAATCGCAGGACGTCTTTACACTTGCATGTAAAGACCCATTGATCTTGTCTTATCATTTTCCAAGTATTTTTGCCTCTGCAGGATGTTTTAGTTGCGACAATATGACAGGCCTATATATTCTTGCGAACATAAAGCCCCATGACATTGCCGTCGTGCGACGAAATCGCAGGACGTCCGTACACTTTCGTGTAAAGACCCATTGATCTCGCCTTACCCTCGCGTTAGTATTATTGCCTCTGCAGGATCATTGCACAAATATGACGAGCCTAAATTTTCTTGCGAAAACATAGCCTTATGACATTTGCGTCTGTTTTGACACTCCCCCTATTGGAGAGCGTCGCCCTTATCATCTCCCCGGTTGCCCCTTCAAGGAGGCGAAACATCGGCCATACAAGACTAGCTCCTCCCATCCGGTCTTAACAACAACCAGTTGTTTTCGTGAGCCTCTTATCCCTTATACCTATAGGGTTTATGGTTACGAGACTGCACCTAAGTGGAGTTTTCTTCGGGCGAGTGCAACATATGCCAAGACTTGCCAAGAATGGCCAGGGTAGGTTCATCCATCCGGGCACTCTGGCTCAACCGTGTACCTCGGCGCCTTGAGCATACATCGACTCCTTGAAAGAGACCCTCGGTCGCCCAACCAGGTATAACCTACATATATAGTTGGGAATCCAAGGTACCTCTTCGGATAGGCTTTCATGGGCCCCAAACTTTCATGACTCAGGCTTCAGGAGCGGTGTAACCTTCCCCCTGAGCCATGTCGAGAGATACCCCCTTATATGACGCACTTTAGGTCTTACATTTGCCTCTTACGAAATGTTATTCGCGAACTAGGGTGTACGCCATAAAGGTTCGTCCCATTCATTCATTCTTTTATTCAATCATTCTTCATCATTTGCTATTTTGCTTGCGAGATATTCGCCAATTCATTCATTTAATCATTCGTTATCTCTTGTTGTTTTGTTAACCCATTCATGACTTTTTTGTTATTCTTGTCGCGAGATCTTCGCGTATTTTCTCTGCATTTTACTGAATGTCGCAAATATCTTGCGAAGAAGTACTTCATCTTGATTCCTTTTTCCTCTCTCATTTTTACGGGTAATATTTCTTTAGATATAACCTATTCCATGGTCTATCCAATTTTTGTCCCACATCTCTTCCTTCGGGATCCATCAATCTATATGCCCCCGTACCAACTACTTCTTTGATGATATAAGGTCCATCCCATTTTCTGCCAATTTGCCTCCACTTTCACGTTGATATATTGGGGTTTCTCGCAACACCAAGTCTCCAGTTGGAACTCACGTATTTTTACACGCTTGTTATATTCTCTAGCCAGTCTTCTTGATAATTCTCCATGTGTCGCAATGCCTTTTCTCGCTTTTCTTCCAATTCATCCAACTTGATTAGAATGTTGCCTGCGCTAAGATTTTTATCCCAAACCTCTTTTTGGTTGTCGGAATCACGACCTCTGTTGGGCGATCTTTGCTTCAACTCCGTAAGTTAAGCAAAAGGGGACATTCCGTGGCTTCTCTTCTAGTTGTATTATAAGCCCACACTTGCATTGGGTACTTGTTCGCACCATCCCCTATTGTGTCCTTCAACTTTTTCTTCAATATATCGGCAATTGTTTTGTTTGTTGCCTCCGCTTGGCCATTAGCTTGTGGATATAATGGGGTTGATTTTCCACATCTTATACGAAATGCATTAAGAAGCAATTCTATATTTTGCCCTTCAAATCGCTTCCCATTATCGGATACCAATTGTGCGGGGATCCCAAATCTGCATATAATATTTTCAAATATGAAAGTAAAAACATCCTTATCGCGGATGTCTTTGGACCGCTTTCACCTCTGCCCATTTTGTGAAATAGTCCGTTGCGACAATTAAGTACCTTCTTTGTCTGTTCCCAGGTAAAAATGGTCCCACAATATCTAAACCCCATTTTCCAAAAGGCCACACACTTCTCGAAGAATTTAACGGTGCTCCAGGTGCATGTATCTTCTTCCCGTGTCTTTGACAATCTTCGCAGCGTCTGGATATTGCTCTCGCGTCCTCATGCATATATGGCCAATAATATCTTTGCGTCTTTGCCTTATTTGCCAAAGATCTCCCGCCGCTATGATTTCCGGCATCCCCACTATGCAGCATCTTCAATATGGTTTCTCCTTCTTTCCTTGATAGACATCGAAGCGAGGGTCCCTCAAAAGAACGCCGATAAAGCACGCCATCTCGTAATTCATAATTTGTTGCCCGGCTCTTTAACTTGTGTGCTTCAATCTATTTCTTGGTACCTCGCCTTTCATTAAGTACGCGTGAAGTTCCACTCTCCGGTCTTCCTCGCGACCTTGCATTTCATCTACCACCATCATTATATCTCGCTTCTTGTCCCTCCTCTTTATTAATTGATGGCTTGAGTGGCGTACGTATTTTGATATTCCTCGTCAGTTGGGTCTGTCATCATACTTGATATAAAGGCAAAAGCGTCTGCGAGTCTATTATCTCTCCTTGATATGTGCCTCCATTTTATTTTCGGTATCTGTGCTGACAACACTTCTACAAGCTTCCTGTATTTCTGTAGGGATGGATCGTTTGTAGCATACTTCTCTGTTATCTGACAGATTGCCAATTGCGAGTCACTGGTAATCCTCACATTCTCCAGTTTCATTTCTATTGCAAATCGTAGGGCATGTATTATAGCTTCGTACTCCGTTTCGTTATTGGTAGACTCAAATTCCAATCTAAAAGCAAAAGCTAACTTATTGCCTTCTGGCGAAATCACAACAATTCCCACTCCTTTACCTTCTCCATTTGATGATCCATCCACTAATATTTCCCACCGATCTGGCTCAGTTAACAAGTCTTTTGGGTCTCCATGCTCTTCTTCTACATCCATCATTTCATCCACTGCTTCATCTTCCTCCAAAGGAAATTCTGCTAGAAAGTCTGCGACAACCTGTGACTTGGTTGAAGATAATATTTCATATTTGAGTTTGTAATGGCTTATTTGAGCATTCCATCTTTCGACTCTTCCTGATCTTTTGAATTTTTCATTACTGACTCAATTGGTACCTTTGTTACCACTCTAAAGTATGTGCTGAAAATATATGCGAAGTTTAAACGACGCATAGACTAACGCTTGAGGATTAGTTTTTCAATCTTGAATAATTTCTTTCTGCAGCATTAAAAGTTTTTTGATATAATAGATTGGTTTTTCTACTCCTGCGTCCATTCGCGATAAAAGCGCACTTAAGGCATGCGATGTTGTCGCGAGGTATATTAATAATTCCTCTCACGGTTACGCTTCGCATAATGGATATATCCATTAAATGCTCTTTGATCCCTTGTAAAGCCTTTTCACATTCGTCCGTCACTTAAATTTCGATCCTTTTTTGAACATGAAAAAGTGTTTACTTATCAGGATGACCGCGAGATGAACCTTCCTAGTGATGCTAGTAACCCATTCGACTTTTGAACATCCTTTTTATCGCGCAGTGTCGGCATATCGCGACTCGCTTTTACTTTCTCCGGGTCAACATGTATTCCTTCCTTTGATATAATGTAACCCAAGAACTTCCCCGACGCCACTCCGAAGGTGCATTTTTTCTCGGGATTGACTTTGATGTTGAAACGCCTCATTTGTTCAAAAATTTCTTTCAAGTCTCGCACATGATCTTCTCGCCTTTTTACTTTTTACTAGCATGTCATCTACGTATACCTCTAGTGTTTTATGTATCCAGTCTGCGAATACTTTTTCTACCATCCTTTGATACGTTGCTCAAAGCATTTCGCAAACCAAAAGGCATTTTAGTATAGCAGTATAATCCTCTTGGAGCGAAGAAAGCGGTGTGCTCTTGGTCTTCTTGGCGAGAGGAATTTGATTGTAACCTTTGTAACCCCGTCCAGTGATGATACTCTTTCATTCCGACGCCGATTCGACTAGTGTGGGATGTCCGGTAATGGAAAAGCTGTCTTTAGGGCAAGCTTTATTTAGATCGGTGAAATCAATGCAAATCCTTATTCCCTTGTTCTTCTTTGGAACTATAACCATATTCGCTATCCACTCGGGGTATTTTGCTTGTCTAATAATTCTTGCGTCCAACATCTTCTGTGATTCTTCTTCTATCTCGAGTGTGATATCTTTGTTGCTATCTTTCTAATTCTTTGTTTGAATGGCTTCACATTTTTATCGATTTCCAACTTGTGACAAGCTACCGATGGATCTATACCAGGCACTTCATCCATATCCCACGCGAAGATATCTTTATAATCCCGCAATAGATCGACGGTTCTTTTCTCTTCATCCGCTCCCATGTTAGTTCCAATCTTTAGCATCTTGGGTTTTTCCTTAGTTCCAATATTCACTTCTTTGGTTTGCTCTGCATGACGTAATGCTGGCCTTCGGTTCTCCCATAGGGGTCGGTCCTTTTGGTTCTTTCGCAAGATAATTTTCTTCTCCCGAGATCTCGCTAGGTATGCCTTTTCCTTCTTTCGCTCTTATCATGTAAACTCGAATTCTTCTTCTTTTTTAGCCGCCCTTGCCATCTTCTTGCGATACTTTGATATACTCTTTCGCTTGTTTACTTGTTCTTCGCAACACTTTACTTCATTTTGATAGTATATTCTTCCTTTATGACATCCCCTTTGATCTCGCCGACTCCGGTTGGTGTAGGAAATTTGATACATTGATGAAGCGTCGACGCCACAGCTTTTATTGCATGTACCCATGGTCTTCCTAGTAATATGTTATATGGTGATTCCATATCCACTACACTCATCGTCACCTGTGTTTCGATTCCTCCTAATGGAATACGTATTTCTATCTCCCCTTTAACTTTTGTTATGGATTTTCCAAAACCTTGAATATTATATGCCGCGAAATTCATATCTGCATCTTTATATCCCATCTTTTTGTAAGCGTGATAAAACATGATGTTCACCAGACTTCCCGTATCAATTAAAACTCCATTCACTACCCATGTTTTCACTGTGTTCTCTAATTCCTCTCCTTCCTTATTCGCGTTTATTGTGATCACCAATGGAGATGCGTGATCCAAATTTTCTTTGGATATTTCCCCGTAGTGAATGTTATCTCTTGTTTTTCCCAATCCTTCAAAGGTAATGTTATTTCTCTATCCGTAATCTTCTTTCCTTCAAAATCTCGTTTGTGTATTCTTCCTCTGATATTTTCATGAAATTCGCTAATCATTACTCTTGTATCTGTGCTGCATGCCATATCTTTTTCATCCGATTTAAGATTTTCCTTTCTCATTTTCCTGATTCAACCAACTTTAATTACAATCTTCTCTCTTTTACAAATGATCTCCCTGTTTCTAGCGCATATGTAGTAGCAGGAAATCCCACACTACACCCCTTACTCAATTTTGCTTAATTAATCCATTGAAAGATGTAAGATCAAGAATATTTATTGATTGAGTCCATGAAATGTTTACACCGGATAATAGAATTACACTTAGAAATTAAAATGCTCTTCCACTTTCTCTCTCCTATTGACTTGCTTAACAATTCCAAAAGATCTCTCCCTCTTACAGACTCATTTAGCCCTTTATATAGGGTAATACATAGTGGATGACAGCTAAGCTACCCTTTATTTTCGGGAATGTCCCGCGAAGTGTCGCATGAGATGCACAAACATTCACTCTCGCGACACTTCTTAACCCTCTTGACTCTCACGTCTTCTTTATGTTTTGCCTGTCGTTATCCATTGCGTCGTTTATTTTAGCTTCCTGCGACTCCCTCGCGACACCGTCGTTCACTAATCCCGCGAGCCTTGTATGTTGTGATATTATGATCCTACATCTTGCCTCTTTTTCCTTGAATATTGCTTGAAGAGCGATCTTTAAGGAAAAATCTGTTGTGGTGGTAATCTTTGATCTTTGTTGATAAAGGAACGAGCGGAAGAATACTGGACTTGAAAAGTACGTACTTGCCTCTATTCTTTTGCGAAGTTCCGAAGTTTCTTTGTAATACACATACGAAGTATCGTTTCTTGCCTCATGAATTACAGAAAATAATCAATTTCGCAAGCTATTCTCGCTTATTAGGAAATATGTTGTATATTTGGATTCTACTAAAGTTCTTTTCGTCTGGCTTCCTTGGATTTAGTAGTGACCGTTTACACTTGTCTATGTTTACCTCTTTTACCGGTGCATTTAATGTTAACCGGTCATAACATTTTTTCTCGTCTATTTATAGGAGCACCCCCTGTGAAGAATTTTCCTTTTCCTTTTCTTTTCATCTTCTTCAAATCGCAAGTGTTCTTCTTCTTCATCGTTTACGCAAGTGTTTGCCTATTATTGTCTCTTACCGTCTTCTTCACCATTTTTGCTATTCCCTAGCGGTTGTTACTCTCATGGCGTCCAGGTTTGTTAATTTTGCCATATCTGGCTGATTTTGTGGTTGATCAAATTAGCTTTTCTTGTTGAAATCATCCGGTATGATTAACTTTGTAGTTCTCTTTCTGCCATTGTTGTTTAGCAAGAACCAATCCAGAACTAAATTTACCGTGAAGGACCCTCTTCTTTCTTTGGGCTCGCCACCGAAACCTACTTCGCAACAAGAATCCCTCACGCAACAAAAGCCCTCTTCGCGAGCAAAATCTATGGCTTCAAAAAGACAGTCTGGGAGTGACAAGGTATCTGAGAAACATTTTTTTTTTTTTTTTTTATTAATAACGCATTGTTGCCTCTGTTTCTTATTTAATTTGTCATTCGCAGGATGATAAAATTACTGGTAATACTCCCAAAAGGCTTCGCTACTCCAAACCTGTTACTCCCGACGTTCCATTTCCTTCATTCACACCTTCATCTCCTGCTGCGAAATCTTCGCAAGATAATTTTGTGCCTCTTTCTTCTGGTAACATTATTGGCGACAATATTTCTATACCTCAACTCCTCATAGACCAAGTTCCTTTCAATTGTCCTACTACAAATGATATTATACCTCCTCCTGCTATCAATGTCCCTGTTATTTCTCCAATCACTTCTCTCCCTGAAACCTCCTCCTCTCATGAGGTTCCTTTGACAAAAGACGACTCGTCTTCTTTGTTTGAACAAATTCCTCTAACTTCGGAAAATTTAGAGGGGATAGATGTGGCCTTTAAGGTCCTTTCTGATCTCGTGAATGATGCCAAAAAGACTTCTTCTGATCCTGTCAAATCCAATGTCTGCGAGATTTTAAGTAAGCATCTTGGTCCTGATAGGATCTCGCAAGCATCTTTAGTTCAAGAGATTAATAAGCTGAAGGATGATCTCCAAGTTATGGCTGTGAAATGCAATAATCTCCACCTTGAAAATCAAAAATTTCTCAGTATCTCACTTGATCGTGATAATCTTCGCAAGAAGAACGAAGAATTAAAAGGTATGCTCTCGCCATCCCCCCATTTTTTTTTTTTTTTTTTTTTTTTTTACAACTCAAACCCTTGCTCGTCCTCAAAGTATTAAACCAGAAACGAATAATGGAGATATATCAGACGGAGTCTATCGTTGAAGAAGTTCGAGTTGAAAGAGATGCTTGGATGGAGCAGTATAATCTCTTAGATAATCTTCATACCTATGCGGCTGATCAAATAAATAACTTGTCTAAAGAGAATTTTGATTTATCGCAAAAGCAAGTCTCATTAAGTAATGACTTATCTCGCCTCTCTTATGCTTTGACTAAAACTAATTTGGAGTTGGAAACTTTATCAGATGAGAATCGAACTCTTTCTCAAGAGAAACGTTCTCTGTTGAATAAGATGGCGAGCTACTCGCAGCAGTATAATGCTTGTCAAAAGTTATGTGAAGAACACGAACAAGTTAAACATACTTTGAAAAACCAACTTGAAGAAATTACTGCCGAGAGAGATAAACTTATTCAAGGTAGAATAACGTTGAGTGTAAAAGCGAAGCAATTCCAAGAACAATGTGTCAAATTAGAAAAATCCAACTCTACTCTGGCGATCGAAAACTCCATACTTGTTTCCAATGAAAAGAATTTGCGATCTCGATTGAAAGGCTTAGTGGGAGATTCATTTGATGATGTCATGGACCGCTTGGGGAATAATTTCGCAGCTTTAATTCAACATCTTACTTCTCAAAAGTAAGGTAGTCAAATTATTTGACTATCTTAATTTATATGTTTATTCCATGAATGCTTTATTACCCTGAAAATGCCAATAATGTTCGATAAGAATTTTCTCTGATCTTGTGTATTTGTTATGCAGACTCTGAGAGAAAGCTTCGCTCCACTATCTCCACCCTCAGGTATGATTATTCTAAAATTCGCAAGGAAAACGGACTACTCTCCGCGTCTCTTGCTCGTTCTCGCGACCGTGCGGAGCGAAGATTTGATTATATGTCTTATTGTAAGGACATTGATAGTAAGAATCGTCAAAAGGCATTGCTTCGCCAATTCCCTCTTAAAGCGGAAGTTCTTGTGAATAATATTTTCTGTCCAAGTCTCTTGATCCTATTCACGTCGATCCTTTGGAAGTAAGTGATGATGAAGTTCCCAATGCTCCAGGATAGTGATTATGAATATGAAAGCTGCGAAGATCTCCACGATAAGGAAGTTGTCGATGAAGATCCGAATAGGAAGACTCGATGAAAATCCGATGAATCGGCAAGAACGAAGGTGATGAAAACATTTCGATGAAAATCCACCAATTGAAGGAGGCGAAGGCGATAAGGGCGAGAAAAGTCTCAACCATCCTCTGTATTTGATAATGCTGGTGTAGAGAGTTAAATTCTCTTTGTAATTTGCCAGAATTCCTTTTTGTGTGAATGATTTAACTCTTTGATTGAGTAATTCCCATATTTCTTTCTTCCTTTTTGCAAGCATGTTCGCTTATTGAATTTTTTATTAAGTAAGTCCATCCCAATCAGGGATTTGATTTTAATTCTTCTCACTGCGACAAAGTCGCGGCCCGCCTTACATTTTCATGCAGAGGCCCATTGACCTTGCCTTATCATTTTTGTGTGGTCTTCCAAGTTAGACCTCCCTAATTAGAGGTCTTCCCCTGCCACCTTTAATCGCGACAAAATCGCAGGACGTCTTTACACTTGCATGTAAAGACCCATTGATCTTGTCTTATCATTTTCCAAGTATTTTTGCCTCTGCAGGATGTTTTAGTTGCGACAATATGACAGGCCTATATATTCTTGCGAACATAAAGCCCCATGACATTGCCGTCGTGCGACGAAATCGCAGGACGTCCGTACACTTTCGTGTAAAGACCCATTGATCTCGCCTTACCCTCGCGTTAGTATTATTGCCTCTGCAGGATCATTGCACAAATATGACGAGCCTAAATTTTCTTGCGAAAACATAGCCTTATGACATTTGCGTCTGTTTTGACACTCCCCTATTGGAGAGCGTCGCCCTTATCATCTCCCGGTTGCCCCTTCAAGGAGGCGAAACATCGGCCATACAAGACTAGCTCCTCCCATCCGGTCTTAACAACAACCAGTTGTTTTCGCAGCCTCTTATCCCTTATACCTATAACAAGTTATCCCTTAACTTGTGTGCCTTAGAGCCTTAGTTATCAATAATTTCGGAACAAATGTATTCATAAACATCATGGAGTTGGATTGGCAGTTTAGGTATATGTACTGTTAGATGAAATATTCTTTTTGAAGTTTGAAATTATGGTATGATGGAACAATAAATGGGAAAAATTTTATTTCTTGTATTTTTTTATTTTATTTTCATGTTGGCACAACATTATTGCTCCGATCCGAGATAATAAATTGGAATAACATGCTTAAGTAAAAATAAAAAGATGGGTAACCCATTTTGTTTCCCAAAACCTATTTGAATATCAAAATAATTACTCACGAATAAAATGAAGCAAGAGGAATGTGAACAATATCGTATTAGAGACAAAACATCCCATGCCGTTACGGCACGGGTTAAGATCTAGTATCATTATAGTATAATAATCATTTCATCATTATGGAAACATGTGACCATTTTAATAGTTTCCACAGTGTAAATTGATGCTAAACTTTAAAATTTAAAATATGCCTACCATGACTATTTTTTGAAACTATACACACTTGCTTATACTTACGATGTCCTAATGGTCTATTGTAGTCATATCCGTAATTCCATTCTCTATGTGTCCAGGAAACCTCCACCAGTCTGTTGACTTGTATTTTTTTCTGTCACGATTGCTTGCTGCGGACACCATTTTATCCTCCCATTATCTTCTCGGAATGAAGAAGCTCGGCTTATACATGACACACAAAATTTTCGTATGATTGAATTGTGTCCTCCTTATTTGTACTTCTAATGTTCTAGATATGAAACATATTTCATTACTGGCTCCCCTTTCATCTGCACTGGTCACTTAAAAAAAGAAAAAAAATCTCATTAAAGAATGTCACATGACAACCTCATTGCATTGAAATAGCTAATGCATTTGCACACCCATTCCTAGGCTAAATAAATGTTGTCATATGGCTGTACAATAGATTAAACTCAACAAAATATATACAAACTTATACGTATTAGCATCTATATCCACATGCAAAGCGAGTGGCATGAGCAGATTTTGTGTTAAATCGAAGTATTAGTATTTCAAAGTTACAATTTATATAAACTGGGGAATAAAATAAGTTTCTAACCATCAACCACCAAACTACGTTAAGGCAAAAGGAAAGCAAAGGTCCGGTGTGCAGAAGATACGAAGCATGACGAAATGTAGTAATTATTAAA
Organism: Papaver armeniacum; assembly: GCA_023531295.1. NCBI lineage: Eukaryota > Viridiplantae > Streptophyta > Magnoliopsida > Ranunculales > Papaveraceae > Papaver > Papaver armeniacum. Next base: position 33,528 of record JAJJWW010011883.1, read on the forward strand.
TCCCTAAAACATCATATTATGTCAAAAAATTTTTATCATGTCTCATGCCATAGCTGGGAAGTTGTAACTTGTGATAAGCAAAAGGGTCTAGGACATGTTATGAAAGAAGTAGCAGCTGACGAAGTTCTAACTTTGGGTGACTTCGTGGATATTAACTCAAGCCTACTTCTAGTTTGAATGGTTTATTTAATTTTCTTTATTTAAATAATAACAAATAAAATACAGATGTAAGAAACTTTTACCCTTTCAAGGGTAATTAAAGATACCATCGAACCAGTGTTTTAAAAAACGTTTTGAAGCGCGTTTTGAAGCGCGTTTTGAAGCGCGCTTTTTTTGCGCTTCAATAGAAAACCGCTTTAAAACGTCCGCATCAATACTAGGTTATATATTCCAGAGAAAAAAAAGGTATATTCTAGAGAGAAAATAGGGATTTAAATCCAAAATATATATTCCAGAGAAAAAAAAGGTAAATTTTTGAGAAAAAACTGGGATTTATATCCAAAAACAAGTCCCAACGTTGCCTTCCTAGGTTTTAACAAGCAACTATTTACTATCTAGAGACTCCAAACCTCCAAATTAACGTTTCATCTTTTATTTTAAAGCTTTTTCTTTCTCTTCTTATTCTACTTCTGTTATTCTACATATATGTTCTTTTAATCGCAATGGATGCGGTTAGTACTTTAGGATAGTAGAAAGAAAATTTGCGGCAAAGGCTTAGTTAACTAGTTTGTTTGTTTGTTTGTTCTGTTCCCTTTATCATGGTCATGGTGGATTATTATGTTCTTGCATATGCTTAATTAGCTAGTTTGTTTATTTATTTCCTTTGTCATGGATTATTATGTTGGTTTTTGTTTTTGTGTTATTCAGTTAGACATAGATATGTATAAGTACTTCTTTTTTTTTTTTTAATTTTGTGAAGCTACGCTTCAACAACGTATTGAAGCTGCGCTTTACGCTTTACTAGGGTAGCGTATCGCTTCAAGTTTTCGTTTTTTTAAACATTGATCAGAACTCCAAAACATACCATAGATGAATATGCACTCTTAATAGGAAAACCTTGCTTGCTCGGGTGGCTCACACTAAACAATTTCCTTGCTGGTTCGGGGTTTAAGAAGCGAGTCATCATGGTAGTCCCAATTAAAGGGTTTCACCATTTAATGCATCTTAGTTTACCAATAATACAACCCCATACATGGTATGTAGACAATTTAAAACCCACGCTTCTTAGACAGTATCCACTGTACACACCACTTGGATTAACGGCTATTTAATAAATCAGATGATGGGAGCATCCATGAAAAAAAAAAAGGTCATGTTGAAGTTGTAGATATCACATTTTCGTACGATAGGAGGGGCTAAATGGGATATCGTACTTGTGAAGAATAAAACTTATGCCTATCCTCTGGACTTATATGCACATTTCTAACTTTAACTCGGTATGGGTGAGTCCTTGGTTGTGTAACTAATTCACCTGACAGTAATTACTATATAAAGAGAACAGTAGAAAGCTCTACATTTGGTGTCTCTCATAAACATATTTCTGGAAAACAAATACATTTGTGATATTGCGACCAAATAAACACGGTAATTAACATACCGACCGCAAAACCTAGGGTAGACTGAGAACAGATTTGGAATGATTGGAGTTCAATGTTATTGGGATCTTGGAACAACAGGGAACATGAAAAAAAAATTAGCATGTTTTAGTCTCATAAAGCGAGTTTGACAAACATGGAACCCAAAAATATATAAAAGGATTGTAGAATTAGCAAAAAAAAAAGGCATATAGATTACAAATTGCAAAAAAGTATGATTAGTTCTCGATTGCTTTAATTTTTGCTATGTGAATTGTTCACGTAACTGGTAACCGTAGTCGAAAGTTTCAAGTAAAATAAAGTCATTTATCTTCTACACAACGTGCGTACATTTTTCAAGATTGGACTCGTAAATAACGATTAAGAAGCTCAAATAAACTAAAAATGCTCTTGGCTTTTCAAATGATATTTATAAGGGAACTAACCTTTCCTATGATACTTTGCCCTACCGTCTAAAGAAAAGATGATATACCACAAACCAAATTCAGTGTGGATCGACATCATGAACAAAGTGAAAATTACTGAAATACATAAAATCATATACTAATCATTTATTGTATTTTAAACGGAGACCAAAGTTATGTTTTTTCCCAACCCTTTTCTTCAGTTAGTAGCTTCAACATGCTCTCTATCATCTTAAGATTCAATGTAACAATCCATATAGTCAAAATTCAACAAATAACAAATATATGAAACATATAAAGTAGAAAATTTATATCTCAGCAACACCATCTTGGTCAAAAAGATTAGCTAATCTCTCCCTACCAATATCATAAGATAAATTCCGAACATAGAGTTTAGCATCTTCATAAGGTTGATTATAAGTTTATTCACTACGCCCCCCTCCACAATCCCCAATCTCCATCAACAGTCTCAATTCCATCACCATCTTCTTCAATTACTTGCAAAATCTAAACCAACAAAAGTTACCATTTTTTTTTATAAAGAAATCTCTACTTTTCTAGACCATTTATGGAACCTGCAACATGGAGATATTATTATGTTATTATTAATTTCAATCCCAAATACTCAAACCCAAACATGAACAATCGAATCCGCCAACTGTAATCAAAACCAAAAACCCCTAAAATCTAGAGAATCATATTTTAGAATGCAGGATATGGAGGAGGTGAACGGAGAGGGGAGGTTAGGAGGCCCCTGGCCGTAACAATTCATTCGGGCATACCGGTGATATCACAGTTTGTAAGTGGTCCAGATTTATCTATTGTCCACCCTAACAATTTCAAACATATCTAATTATAACACAATGGAAGATGGAAGGCCAAAGGAACCGAGCAATTCCTCCGGTTAAATTTAGGAAAATTGTAACTGCAGATTTGAAAAGGCAATTAAATGTCAAAAAACTGAAATGTCCCATGACGAAACAATGATGTGTGTATAAATTAAAATGCTATGGCCTCTAGAAATTAGGTCAAAATTAGGCCAAAACAAAAACCAATTCTGAGCTCTAAAATAGATTTTTCTTAAAATTTGTACATAAAAAATTATTCAAAAATTAACACTCATAATGAATCAAAAATATCATCTTGAGGGAATCGAGAGAATCAAGTAAAAATAATAATTATTAAAAATTTGATACATATAACGAACTAAAATTTGAACGAAAATTTGATTCTTCGGGGACTCACAAAATCATACATGTCTGTTTTTGTTCCCAAAAATTGGTGATTAATCTTCTCTGGGAACGAAATCAAATATGAAAATCATGAGAACGTCTTTTTGTTCCAAAAATCGGTGGTTCTTCTTCCCCCTGGGAACGAAATCAAATATCAAAATCATGGAGAACATCCCCAAGATTAACACGATGAACAAAATGAGCGCCTAAAATAAACCGGTGTTTTCCATGTCTAACAATGAAAGGAAAGAAAACAAAGTGTTTGATCATCATTTTTTTAGCGGCGGCGATACGTTTGGGATCCGAGATAGTGAAAGAGAGAGATGGGGCGTACGGTGGGCGCATTCTTGAATTATCATTCCCAAACCTAGAAGCCACGCCACACGTGTGAATAAAACGAATGGTGCGGAGAAATACAACCTTGGTTTTATCTTTTCGAGGACAAATCTTAACCACCACTAACATAGGCAAACTTAGCCAAGCTGTGTTTTGTACTCTAGATTACAAAGACCAATTGGTCCAAACTCAGATAGTAATTTTGGACTTTTACACTTTGGAATAAGAGAAAATGTAAGTCCCGTTGGGGCTTCTAGGCATGTAACCACTATGAAAAAACATTTGAACCACATCAACAATATCCTTACTAACAATGGGTCCTAGGGCATAGCTCAGTGGTATCCACATCAACTCTAGTAAGGAGAAAATCAGGGGTTCGATCCCCACCGTAGAGGTTTGTATATTTAAATTAGTTGTATAGAGGGTTTGGCGGGGTTGGGTCTAGCAGTGGGGCTAGTCTAGCTGGATATTTGGGTAGGGATCTGGGTCTAACTTTAGCCTATCAAAAAAAAAAAAAATCCTTACTAACAAGATGCCACTGAGATTGATAAAACCCGCTTGGAATCCATCTGGACCACGAGCACTCCATGCAGTCATGTTTTTAACAACATTTTCAATTTCCAATTCACCGGGAATAACATAAAGCATTTCATTATCAACATCAGTAATAATTCTAGGTACAATGTCAAAATAATGATCAGGCAAATCAGGATTAAAAGTACAAGATACAACACTAAAACGATTAGTAGAAGCCTATTAATATCATTCATATCCCTAAGCCAATTACCATTATTATCACATAGAGCAGTAATACTATTAGTGTGCAATCTTTTATTTACCATGGAATAAAAATATCTAGTATTATTATCCTGTCATGTACCTAGCCAAGGAAGAGGGCGCCCGTATCATTTGGATGTTGGTGTTTAGCTTAAATTAGTATAGTTGTGACCTTTAGTTGTAGTAAGGGTGTCCTTATCCATTGTAATATATGGTTTAGATGTAAACTTATGATGGCATTATAGTCGTAAGATCTAGGGTAGTTCTATTGTGTTAAGCTTTATAATCTAGAGAGTCTGTAAGTGAAAGGCATCTAAGAATTGATGAAAAGAATCAGATCGTTTCAATCGATCAAACCGTGTTCTCTGAACCGGGAGGCTTGATCCGTGAGGATCTTGACGTTACTAATATTTATATCTTATTCTTGTTGTGAATCACACCTTGGTTCATTACAATTGGTATCATCCAGAAAATTCTGTGCGTACTCTGCAATGGAGAAACACTTGGAAGAATTGAAATTAAGTCAGAAATTAAATGGATATCTATTGGAAAAACTAAGGCTGTTAGTGGATGGAAGCTTACCAAATCGAGATATTCATCTTCAATTAACAGAGCTTCTTATCTCCATGATTGAGAGAGAGTTGGAATCGTTCAACAAACCTCTTTGTCACAAATCGGCCTACGTAAATCGAAGAACAATTAGTTAATGGAGTTACAGAGGTTGCTAACAGGGAGGAAGAAGATGAGTTCGAGCTAATTATCCCTTCTTATTTGTTTGAAGAACAAGATGATTCTCTAGATTTGGAGTTGATTCCTTCTTACTTCTTTGACGAAGAAGAAGATGCGATTCATCGATTCCGAAGTGCTCATTCCCTTGTTTTTCTTCGACGAAGAGGAAGAATTTCCTAATGGGATCAATGTTAAGCAAGTCATGAATAATGAGGTTAATTGTGAAAAACTGGTGAGCATACAGGTAACACCGAATAACAACCCTAACCGATTAATTTGTGAAGGTCCTTACATTATTATCAATTCTTCTCGTATTCTATTTGATCGTGGCAGAGTAGTTGGAATTATGAGGGGATTTTCTGATGTTGAGAATTATAAGTATTGTCCTATTTCAAATAAGCCTGGTTTTTTGGTACCCAGTGTGTATTCAATTCAGGTGGATAAATTTGATTGGAAATCTGTTTATGGGAATGTTCCAAAACATGGGTTTAAATTGGAAAGATTGTTTGAGGATTCAATAGTGTTTTTGTCGGTTAAAAATGAAAACAGACATATCGCTGGCAAGTTGTTTGATAAAACGCCCGAGAGTGCAGTTTGGAATTTGAATGGTGTTGGGGATGGTTTTCTCTTGCAACCTCAGCTGGGTAAGGTGAGTTGCAAGTTAATAAATTATGAATGTGTCTTCCCTATCACATTTATTTCTTTGCTCGTAGGAGTTTTGATCGAGGAAAGTTTTTAAAGGTATCAAGAGGTATTCTTATCACAATGCAAGCAGTTCTCATTCTGGTATACTTATTTATTATGTGATTGTTTCCAATGGGTTGATTCTAATGGGTAAGTCTGATGAGATAGTTGTTTATGAGGGTGTTTTAAAAATTGGGTACCATTTGAAATGGTTTTTTGCAGATTCAATTATGTTAATAATGGTTGAAAACAGTGACAGTGGTAATGGTAGAAAGGTGTTTGTGCAAATGTCGCAAAGAGGTAATATAACTCGAAGTACTTCTTCATTTCTGAGTGTGGGAATGGTTACTATGGAGATGACTCATCTAGTGTTGGATACCTGGGGAAAATATTCTGATTTATTGCCGAAGAAGTATGAGTTGATAGTTACTGTCATTTTTCATTTTAACTTAGTTAGAATTCTGTTGAATCAGTGGGGTGGTTGTGAAGCTGCCAATAAGAAAATTCTCAGTTCTTTGAGGCCTTGAAAGCTGAGTTTTAGCGGTCTTTTCCATCTTGTGTTGTTTTATTACACAGATGGTGTTGTGCTTAAAATCCTAGACATGCTAATGCCAGTAGATTATTTGAGGTGGAAATTTAAAGCTCTTTCAATTGATTTCAAGTATTTGGGAGAGGTAGGCCGTTCAAAATGGTTTATCATTTTGTTATTTGGATTACCTCGTTTGTTTGGCTGTAGAAGTAGTGAAATGTACATGAAGTGGGAAGGAAATAATGAGTAATGGTTGCGTTTTTACTACTTTGAAGTTCTCATTTTAAGGTCACACTTTATACATCAACCTCCGATCGACACTTCAACTATATTCTTTCAATGGTTCTGTCGAGTCACTCTTAGCTTCCTTTTTTTTATCACCGGTTTCAGCCATGGGGTGAAGATAGTCCTTGTTCCCATCAATTGCTTATTGAATCTCTTAGGTTATTAAATAAGATATCCACCCAAGTGACTGAAGTTGGCAAAAAAAAAGTGTCCCAACACGTGTTCAATGGCGGTCTTATGATTCCAGAAATGGGTGTACAGGTATTTCTGCAAATTGTCATAAGTTATAATTATATGGCTTCCTTCTTTTATGCTCAATATGGATGTTTTTGCTGGTGTCCGGGGTATCTGCCAAAGATGAGATATATGGAATTGGCTAAAAGTGAACAACATCATAAGAAGGTGCTATCAAAACCTTTGGAAGAGTTCCTGTATTTTCTATTTACTTCAGATCCTACAGTTGTGGAGCATCATTTTCAGTTCTTGAGCATAAGGTTCATGTTACTTTTTCTTTTACTTCAGATTGAAGTCTATGAAAATCCATCTCATTGTATACGGATTATGAAGAACTATTGGCATCCTCAGTATATTTATTTGCCAATATTGTATTGTGCTCGTTATGACGCATCATGTTACAACCAACTGTTGGGTTTTTGGAAGATTGGGTCCACTCAACATCTCTTTCTATGCTCCGGTAATTGGTGGCATTGGGTATATCATGCAAGAGAAGATTGTACCTGGACCAGAAATTTTATAAGAAGGTTGGGAACTGAGGTATTTCTTGTAGTGACCATTGTCATGTTGGTGGAGTACTTAAGGTTGAAATTTAAACTACCTACTTCTATGAATTATGCAAGCTTAGCCATTAGAAAAGCCGAAACGAAGGGGATAGAAATGTTTGATTTGCTTCAGCTTAAGTGGGCTTATATGTATGTGAATACGTTGGCTTCCCAACTTTTGGGTGCCTTGCCTTCATCTGGGAGGGGTTATGTACGGTTAGAATTACAAGGATGGTTAACGAGACAACTTCTCATGCTGGCTGTGATTCACATTCCAAATGTGATGATGTTAGAGGTCTCCTCAACGTGGGGATTTACAAAAAGTGATGATGCTTAGCGTATATATTTTCACTGTAATCAACTGTTGGGTTTGGAGTATCAACCAGCGAGAGGCCATTCTTATCTAAAGCCCTATGGAAGAAGAATTGGATCACAGTTTATGTCCACGTTGATTTACATTACAACTGTGTTGATATTCGAGGTGCCCTTGACTTGGAAATGTAGTTTGTCTCTGATGGGGTTGTTAAGTGGAGGAAAATTTAGCGGGATGTGTTTTCATTCTCCATTCAAACTCAAGCAACACCTCGAGTGGCTAGTAACAACAAATGGAGCTGCAATTGGGTTGTGTGCAACAGCTGTAAATTGTAATCAGATAAGTCACACTTTGCAAAAGGCTTGTCGTTATTTCCCTTGTTGCAATCAGATGTTGGGATTCTTACTTCGACACAAATGGCGTTCTAAAGGAGTATTATTTTTCGAAACGGAAGTGGAAACGACAAGCACTTCTACAAGGGATGTTGGCGGGGTTTTGGATGATTATTTTCAGCTACAACAGTACGTCCAGGTCCACTCATCTCACAAACATACGTCTACAACTAAGAGCACTACCAACAGTAGAGATGGGCAGGCTAAAGTAGTAGGGAGGACATGCATGCAACTACAACCATATATGCAGATTCGATTGGAGCCGACGAAGAGCCATCCACTTGCACTCCTACGAGTCATTTTCCGGCATTGGATCAATATCTACGTCATCCTCTTTTCAAGATGCAACCTTGAAGGACTCTTCATCATACTTTCCTGTTTCGCATCATTCATCCTTGAGGACAAGGATGTTCCATAGGGGATGGTATTTGTCATGTCCCTAGCCGAGAAAGAGGGCGCCCGTATCATTTGGATGTTGGTGTTTAGCGAAATTAGTATAGTTGTGACCTTTAGTTGTAGTAAGGGTGTCCTTATCCATTGTAATGAATGGTTTAGATGTAAACTTATGATGGCATTATAGCCGTAAGATCTAGGGTAGTTCTCTTGTGTTAAGCTTTATAAGCTAGAGTGTCTGTAAGTGAAAGGCATCTAAGAATTAATGAAAAGAATCAGATCGTTTCAATCGATCAAAGCTGTGTTCTCGAATCAGGAGGCTTGATCCGTGAGGATCTTGGCGTTACTAATATCTATATCTTATTCTTGTTGTGAACCACACCTTGATTCATAACATATCCATATCAGAGATCTGATTTATCTTTAGATTTTTCTTTATAGAAATCGGATTGAATTTTATACCATTTTCCAGATCCTTTGGTAATACAATAGAGCTACAATCATTTTGAGCAGATTCCAACATATTTTGAAGATTATTGATGTTATGTTGGATATCACCAAACTCCATCCTATTCCTTTGAGATAAAGTTATTCTTGCACTATTCTTGGAGTATACGCCCCATTTCATTCATAGCCGGTCCGGTTCAAATAGTTCAAACACTAATATCATCTAACAAACACTAATATCATCTAACAAACACTCACTGGTGAAACATGGTTTTGGTGTGGGATTTACTATTTGCAAATCGTAGCATACACATTATTGGTGCATAGAAACCACTTCCGTATTTATTGCATTGAATATTAGCCTACGATGACCTACTATGCGCATGGCCCTCTGTTCTTCTGAGTCGGTGACAGACTCCTCAGAGGCTCAGACTTCGTTCCACTTTAATTTATTTTGGAGAATATCTAGCGGTTATCAAGACCGTATATTTTGGGATATTGCATTTTCAATCAAATATAGATCCGCAGCTTTTTGTTGATAAACATTACTATTTAGGGTTGGTTCCAATAGTTCAGTTTGTAGCCAAAACAGCTCCAAAATCTAAAATTTTCGTCAGTTTCTTCTTCTCAAATGGCTTAAACAGTTAAAAGTGGGTGATCAAACAAACAAAATTAAGGTAAAGTATGAACTTTTCTTTGATTTATCTTTAATTTTAACACAAATTTTAACAGTATTGCTATTTTGCTGAACTATATTACTCATGATGGAAAGATTTACTCAAATGTTAGATGCTTTTTACAGATTTTTTTAGTAAATTTTTATGATTTGTTAGTCGAATTAAACTTAATTGGCTTATAGAAACTATTCATGAAACTGGGTGTTGATTTTGCATTATGTCTCAGGACAGAAGATATGGATCAGTACCCAGTGAAATTCAAAAACATGTGTGACTATGCTAGTTTAAAGGCTATTAACACATTAATCAAGGAAGATAGGTTCCTCCTTGTTCGAAACGTGATTACTGTGAAGACTCCTTTTGGAGAATTACTAAAGATGGATCATAAACTATGTATTCAAAATCATGTTACCCTTAATGCTGTCAAGGCGTGGAATGGTAAAAAGCTTGTTATTGGAAACAAAGAGTATGAAATTGATTCGGAGTTGGTCAAAAAATCTTTAAGTTTGTCTATTGATGGAACAGAAATTATAAAGCCTAATAGGGATGAGAATCATGTTCCCATCTTCATCAAACAGGCAATACCACAAATCTGTAAGGATAGAAATAGAAAGAAGTTTAATAAACATGTGGTTGCTGTATTTCGGTCAATAGAGGGTGCGGGGGTGATTGGCGAATTTGATGAGATCGTTAAGCTGAGTAAACTTTATGTTGCTCTGATATTCTCAGCACTGCTGTTTCCGAGAAGTAAGCGTATTCCGCTTGAGTATTTGTATTTGTTAGATGATTCTCACTTTGACGATTTAAAGTCATACAGATTCGATATAGAGGTAGCAAAGTTTCTGAGGGATGGCATTCAAACAGCCAAGAATGCAAAAACTAGATCTGCAAGTGTGAGCGGCTGTTTGCACATCATTGAGTGTTTATACTCTCAAGAGAAACTTTCCATGACTCCTATTCAGAATAAACGTGAACAATGGAAGGAAAATGATGTAGAGCTAAATGAGTCCACAGCAGAGACAGATACTCCGTTGTCGTTGAAAAGACCAAGAAGTAATACTGGAAACTTCTCTGAAGAGTATCGTCTCAAAAAGGAGCCACAGCCAGAGAATCCTAAGACAGAGGTTATTGACATTGAGGATAGCAGTAGTGAAGAGGATGTTAATGAAGAAGAAGTAACTGACGATGAAGTGCAGTCCAAAGAGGTACCTAAGCCTTTTATGACATTGAAAAGACAGGCGGATGATGAAGAACAGTTCCACGAGGTACCTAAATCTTTTTTGACACCGAAAAGAGAGACTATCGACAAAGCACCATCATCATCTGAGTATATGAGCCCTGGTCAACTATTTGAAGGACATCATCGCAGTGATTGTGTGGTTCTAAATGATGGAAAATGTGAAAATGTAGGAGGCTTCAGTGTTCTTAAATCACATGCAATGTTCTATGAGAAAATATGGTTGAAATATGGCCATATCGCTTCGAACGAAGTTCTAAAAGATTCGTATGCCCAAGTACCAGTTGTCTCAGGAATAATGGATACTATTGTTCATATGCATTATTGTCGTTTTGCTGATCTGACCTCCTGGATCGTCGAGGGTTGGGAGGATAACATAAAGAACGCTGAGAAACTTGAATTCAACATTGGGTGGGTTCGTGAGTGGTTAGAGGATGTCAAAAAGTTTTTTTTTGGAAAGGAAAAGATTACGGCTGCATTTATCGAGCAGGATGAATTACTACAGACAGAAAAGAAAAGGTCCGTAGCAGCAAAGAATGCATGGGAGGAGGCAGAAAAGAACATTGTTGCTTTGGAAACAAAAATGAGTCTCTTGACCAAGGAGAAGCAAGAGTACGAAGAGAAAGATAGCCATTTACTCTCCCTAGAGTGGTTGCAGTAAGCATAGTTAGACTTTTTGGACGAAGCTAGAAATCTTCCTGTCCTCATTTATCAAGTTTTAATAAAAAAAGAAAAAGAAAATCTGTTATCTGGAGACAGAAACACATAATCTCTGATCATTCAAATGTCAAAAACTCTTTTGTGCAGTGTCTAACATTGACATTTTTTGAAGCTTCAGTTCTGCTCCAGAAGTTTTTCTGCAGTAGAACTTTAAAATGAATATATAAGAAAAAAAGTCGAGTACTTCAATGAAATACAGTTGATGACTTCCGTTAATGAATAATGCAAAAGACATTCACAATCACCACTAAAGCAACCCCTCAAACAGTAGACTCTTACCTTTCCTTAGGAAAATTTCCACGTCTGCTAGTACAGTACTCTCTAAAACGGCCTTATTCTCTTGTGCACTCACCAATTAATTCATCTTTAGCTGCGAGCAGCTCCGCCTGCAACTTCTGTACTTCATCTTCTGCTCTGGTCACCCTCGCTTGTGCATCCAATAAAGATTGACGTTGCCCCTCTAGTTCAATTTCAAGCTTTTGCATCCCATGGAAATCTTTTTTCACCTCCTGGAGGCGCTCTCGGAGCCACTCGACATGGAAATTCAAACTTTCAGCCAACTTTAATTTCTCCTCCCACATGTTAATTATTTCTGTAGACAGCTTGTGTAGATAGGATTGATGCATCTCTTCAATGGATTTCATAATTTCGGCAACAATCAGTACTTGGGCAACATAAGAGGCCGACAGAACCTTGCTCGAAGCAATATGACCATATTTTACCCAGATCTGTTTATATAGTGATGCTTGTGCTTTCAGAACACTGAAGCCTCCAATGTCTTCATATGTCTCATCCATTTGGCTGTGTCTCCCTTCTACGAACAACTGACCAGCTCGTTGATTCTTAAGCAAGGACACTGTTTCACCTGACTGTGTTTCTAGTTCAACCTTTGGCGATGGCTCTAGCCCTTTCTTCTCAAATTTTACTTCTACCGAGGGTTTAACCACTCTGATTGTCTCAGGTTCATCTCTTTTCCCGTCTTGTATGGTTTGTGTCTCTGGCACTGGCATTGACTCTGTGACTGAACGAAAGGTGTGACCACCAACAGCAACCACTGCTTCAACAATACAAGTATCATTTACGAGATACCCTCTTGCAGGGTCGTAGAGTTCACTGAGAGGCATGAACGATGTAAGTCCCCAACAACTTTGTTGTGCATTAGCAGCATTAAATTGGTAGTCTCTTCTGGCTACGGTATGCAGGAGGGTTTGAAGTTATCATTAAATTACCCAGAGCACTGATACCCAACTAAGAAAATCGCACATATTTCTTAAGTTGAAACACGTAATTGTAAAGAGACCAACTTTGCATAATATAAACACAGTTCTGATCATAAAAGTATTCACATGTTTATATCTACTAACCAGAAATATGTTATCAGAATAATTTCCTAACGGGTGCTACCGACTCGATGTCTGGTCAAAAATCTCAGAGATACATTAACCCCAGGAACTTCCAGACCTTTCAGTAATGATACCCTTAGCCACACAGATAGACAAAATACAAGCATAACCAAAAAGAGGGTACCTTCTTTCACTGTTTTTTTGTTATCGATTTGATTGACGATTGCTACACTGAGCTGTGCATGTCTACTCCACCCATATGGCAAATTATCCAAGTCTGCGGCAAGAAGGTCCACCGATAAGTGAGCTACTCATTTTACCCTGGAATTAGACTTTTTTTCCCCTGGGAAAAATCTTCAGACGCCTGATGACAGTAATGAAAATCATAAAAAAACTAATAAAGAAAGACAGAATCAACTCAAATACACCAAAGGAAAAGATACCATTTATAACCAGCAGCCCTGAAAAAATCAGAGTAATGTTCTTCGGTCTCCAACTTAGAGAAGTTCTCAATTGTCCAAGTGAATCTCCAAGACGGAGGATCCCCAACTGAAATAAAACTTTAACTTAAAAATCAAAACTCACTTTAAACTGCCCAACTATCTTTTTTCATTTTAGTGGTAAAATCTTATATAAGACCACAGGGGAATATAAAGAGGTAGGAACCTCTCACTGGTGGCGGAGATACTAGCAGCTTCTTAACCTCGTCTGCCAGATGCTGCATTTACAAGGCAACAAGTAAAACATCAGATTCTGAAACTAAAATCAAAGTAGGACGAGGGTTAAAAAAGATGAGACTGTTGAGATTAATAGTCCCACATTGTCTGGGCAATCTAAGATCCTGCGGTTTATAATCCTATGGGCCTCTCCACTCATAGCCAATTGGTTTTGAGTTGGATGTCCATATTCTAACATGGTATCAGAGCAGGCTATTTGTGTCGAGTCAATTGACCGCACCTTTACTCGCGTCACCCGATTTAATTGTCCACGTGTTTGTAAGACCCGCCGAGGCTACACGTGAGGGGACGTGTTGAGATTATTAGTCCCACATGGTTGGGTTATTTAAGATCCTGCGGTTTATAATCTATTAGGGCCTCTCCACTCATTGCCAACGTGGGACTATTAATCCCAAATACTCTAAGATGTGAATAATTTGGCGATGATCCGAAAAGAACTTCACGTGGAGTCACCATGGCTCTTTCCGCTAAAGACAAGATGAGTTTTGTGAATGGGGCAATTGAAGAACCTAAGGATTGGATTGGATTAATGATTTTGATTTCATGATTCCTTTCCACAATCCCGTACCTTGAACCGTATTGACCTCTCTCGGGAGCCAGACTTATGTGTTACCCCCATATTTATCATGTATTAGCCTTCTCCATAAATGATTTTTTTCCTTGCCATATCTCCAAACCCACTTTGCTAAAAGAGATTTGTTAGTTTTCTTCACTTTCCTGATCCCTAAACCCCCCTTTTGCTTAGATCTACAGACTTTTTTCCATCCAATCCAGTGCATAACTTTCTTTTCAGTTGTATCCCCCCACAAAAAGTTCCTAGATCTTTTCAATTTTGTTTGCGGATCGAGACAGAATAGAGAACAAGGAAAGCAAATAAATTGAATGCTAGCCAAAGTACTCTTGATGAGCACAAGTCTACCTCCTCTTGAGATATATTTCTTCTTCCATGGCGGTAATCTCTTTTCAAGTTTCTCCAAAATTGGGTCCCAAATTTGATTTTGACGAGCTTTAGTACCTAGGGGCAAGCCTAAGTAAGAGAAAGGAAGCTCCCCGAAGGCACAAGACAATATCCAAGCCAATACAAAGTTCACACATCAATAACTGAAGAACACAAGTTTTGGGGAAAGTTGGTGCACTCAAACTCCTTTGAAGGACAAATATCCTCAACTCGGAAGCTTAGTAGAGCGAAAGAAATAACTATCAATCAAGCTATCGAGTGGGCAAATTCTAACCGCTTGGAATTTAAATTTCAAGCGTCATCTTACGGATTCGTAACTTTCGCGAGGCAATTAATTTGTTGGAGGATATTGGCAATCCCGAGATCTAATAGAGGGACAAGAAGACGACAGGTCTTGGTTACCTACGATTTCGGGCAACTTCTCCACCAAATCGTGCTACGAGATTGAGATGGTGGACCAAGACTACGATGTATCGACTTCACCAAACCCAAACTGATTTGGAATGAAGTAGTTCGACCAAGGTTTCATTTTTCCTATGGTCACGCTCTTTGGAACTCCACTCCAACTCACTGGATAATCTAGCTAGAAGAGGAGTTCGGTTATCCTCACAACGGTGTGTTTTGTGTAGACTAGAGGATGAGACGATTCATCATGTCCTCATTCATTGTAAATTCTCTAACGTGGTGTGGGGCTATTTTCGAAATTCTCGTGGTATTCACTTTGCGATGCTCGAACGATGGAAGGATGCATTAAAGCATGGAAGAAAAGATTACCAAATGACATGCATAACTTCATATGGAATTACCTCCCCTTACGCGGTGTGGTGGGCGTTGTGGCTGGAACGGAATAGAAGAACCTTCCACAACAAGGACCAACCGAAGCCGAGATCATCATAGTTTAAAGCTTTCTTATATCAATGGGGGCTCCCCTCGCAAAATTTCAAGGGATTATTCTTTGATGATCTAGTAGTTTAGATGGGATGGGAAAGTATACAATTTTCATAATATGTAATCTTTTGTTTGTTTTTTTCCGATCCGCTTTTCGTTGTAGCTCTTGCTTTCGTGGTTTTAAGTCCCGAGGGTTGTTGTTTTCTTGTGCCTTCTTGGCACTCGTTATCAATCTTAATCTTCTTCAAAAAAAAAAAAAAAAAAAAAAAAAAAAAAAAAACCTAAGGATACAACTCTGTATGCTAGATGGAAAAGATCTACTAATCTTGTTAAGATGTGGATCACCAACTCAATAGAGCCGATATAAAATCCAGTTTATGTATTGCGATTAGGCATATCAACTCGGAATGAACTCCGTGATCATTTTTATCAATCTAATGCTCCCAAAATTTTTGAGTTGAAACTTGCAATTTCCACTCTAAAAATTGATGGGATGTCAGATCGATGTTTTTCACAAAGATGAAAGCATTATGGGAGGAGTGGATGCAACATCCATGGGCACTACTCCATGTATTTGTGCAGCAGGAAAAGAAATTGCTGAACACCGTCATCTACTTAATGTAGCAAGATCACTACGTTTTCAAGCAGGATTACCATTAGAATTTTGGGGAGAATGTATTATGGTCGCAGGGTATTTGATCAATAAGATGCCCACACCAGTACTCAATTACATATCTCCACACATAAAGTTCTTTTCGGATCATCGCCAAATTATTCACATCTTAGAGTATTTGGTTGTTTATGTTTTGCTCGCAACACAAGTTCTTCTCATAAATTTGATGCTCGAGCAAAACCAGCAATTTTTATTGGGTATCCATACAATCAAAAAGGTTATAAGATCTTTGATTTAGAAACAAAGAAAATCTATACATCAAGAGATGTCATATTTCATGAACGAACATTTCCGTATGGCAATGCGATTTCACCATCACCGGAATCAAACCAATTCAATGATCCTGATCAGTATTTGGAAGAGTTAGAAAATGGTAATGAACATGAATCGGATAAAAACGTCACAATCCCTACTTCTCCACGAAGTACGACTATTACTCCCTTTCATTCGCCAGGAAATTTATCTTCCTCATCACAAGGATGTACATCGACCGAAGACACTCAATGTACAACTCCTTTATCCATAAGTGAGTTACATTCTTCTTCAGTGACATCTCCTGGATTGACATCATCAAATGAATCCACGTTAAATGGATCCCAAATGAATGAGCGAATATCATCACGTCCCATTAGGGATCGTAATCCTCCAAAATATCTAAAAGATTATATATGCAAAGTGATGAACACTCCTATTTTAGAGGGTCCAAAATATCCTCTTAATCATTTCCTTTCTTATAATAAAATGTCTGAACAACATAAGACATTTCTCACAAAGGTTTTAGTCACTGACGTGCCCACTAATTATCGCCAAGCCATCAAAATTCCAGTATGGAGAGATGCGATGTTCAATGAGGTACATGCTCATAAACAAAATAAAACCTGGACAAAGCAATCCTTACCTAAAGGAAAAACAGCGATTGGTTGTAAATGGGTATACAAAATAAAATATAATCCAGATGGATCAATCGAAAGATATAAAGCCCGATTAGTCGCCAAAGGTTATACACAAGTCGAAGGTATCGATTTTCATGAAACCTTTGCACCTGTCGCAAAATTAGTAACAGTAAGAGTTTTACTTTCTTTGGCTGCAATTCGTGGATGGCACTTACATCAACTTGATGTAAATAATGCTTTTCTTCAAGGAGATTTGGAAGAAGAGGTATACATGAAACTGCCACCAGGATTTGAAAGTTCAGATGACACGCAAGTATGTCGCCTAAATAAATCTATATATGGTTTAAAACAAGCATCCCGACAATGGTTTGCTACATTTTCGTCTGCACTTATTAATGAAGGTTTTCAACAATCTAAATCAGATTATTCACTCTTTACCTATAATCACGGATCTACATATATATACGTTTTAGTATATGTAGATGATATTATCATCACAGGTAATGATGAAACCTCTATATCAAAATTCAAAGTGTCTTTAGAAAAGCGGTTTTCGCTTAAAAATCTGGGACGCTTACAATACTTTCTAGGGATTGAAGTTTCCCGTTCAGATCAAGGTATATTTCTTTGTCAAAGAAAATACATTGTTGATCTTTTAAAAGATATGGGGCTAACTGCATCCAAAGTAGTTTCTTTTCCCATAGAGCAAAATCTTCGCCTCAAACCTACAGATGGTGAACCATTGTCTGACCCTACACCATATCGTAGACTTATTGGTCGACTATTGTATCTAACTGTTACTCGGCCAGACATCACCTATGTAGTGAATATTTTAAGTCAATTTATGCAACATCCTAGAACTGCTCATCATGATGCAGCTTTACGTGTTTTGCGTTATCTCAAGGGAACTATTGGACATGGAATTCTATTGTCCGTTAAAAGCTCTCTTCATTTACGGGGTTATACCGATTCAGACTGGGCTGGTTGTCCAACCACTCGTCGCTCAACAACGGGTTACTTCACCATGTTGGGAGATAGCCCCATTTCATGGAAATCTAAGAAACAACCAACTGTTTCTCGATCTTCCGCCGAAGCCGAATATAGGGCCATGGCCAATTTAACTGCTGAATTACAGTGGTTAAAGTATCTTTTCCGGGACCTTCATATTCCTATTTCAGAACCTTTCACACTTTATTGTGATAGTCAAGCAGCAATTCATATTGCTGAAAATCCTATCTTCCATGAACGAACCAAGCACATTGAAATCGATTGTCATTTCATTCGTGAGAAGATTCAGAGTAATCTCATTACTCCACGTTATATAAAATCACCGATCAAATCATTGATATTTTTACCAAACCTCTAGGTGCCGAACTATATATTCGGTTAACTAGCAAGTTGGGTGTTCTCGATATTTCTCCTCCACCTCCAACTTGAGGGGGGGTATTAGATGTTATTAGATGTGTATATATGGGCCCACACATATCAAGAAGATTTGCAGACATAAATATCAGAATATATTGAAGATATACACACCAAGATTGGAAGATACCGAAGATCATGCAATATATTTTGTATCATATAAATTAGGAGTAGTAATTATTATATTTTATTTGGCGAATAGATTATAAACCGAGGGGGCGTGTTGAGATTTGACAATGTTAGAATAATTTGGGCAATCTAAGATCCTGCGGTTTATAATGTTAGAATACGGGCATCCAACTCAAAGTGTTGAGGGGGCGTGTTGAGATTAATAGTCCCACATTGTTTGGGCAATTTAAGATCCTGCGGTTTATAATCCTATGGGCCTCTCCACTCATAGCCAATTGGTTTTGAGTTGGATGCCCATATTCTAACAGAGACACTGAAAATGGGTACCTGTAATCGCATTTCAGAATCCGTCTCTTTGGGATACTTTTCTTCGTTTCGCGTCCATGGTATGGTCTGTTAGTCTCAGTAAGACTGGAGAAGAGAAATGAGTTTGTGGCTTAGGAGCCTAGGGTTTCTTCTTTTTACCGATAGAAAAGAAGAGCGCGTGTATGCCGGGAAACATAAACAAAAGGTAAAGAATGGGCTTATACTTTGGGTCGCCCGGGAATTTCGGGTGACGAAGCAAATTTTACGGTCGCTAGTCACGGTGTCCTTTCGAGTCGAGTTTTTTCCATTGGGAAAATTAGGCGCACGCCCAAAAAAAATAATATTCTCATTGTCAGGCCCACAATTAATTTTAGGTACCGTGACACCCATAATTATTTCCGTGGCACCCATAATTATATGAAATTATTAAAAATGTCTGCATGACGGATTATGCATCCGCATGACGGGTTATGCATCAGGGGTATAATTGGAAATGCAGCTTGGATATAACATATCTAAAAATCCGTGCCTTGGAATTTTACAAATTTTATATCGTTGGAAATCTTTTTAAGAGAGCTACGCAACGAGTACAAACAAGAATATCAAATTTTTGTTTTTCACGAAAAAAATCGGAGGTGATCATCATTTTAGGCAAAATTTTCGAAAACTTGATACATAACCATTATGCAGCCACCAAAAAAGATGTATAACACATTCTGAAGACGCATAACGAATTATGCAACCATTTTCTCCACTGCATAACAAATTATGCATTTGGATAACAAAGTTATGCATCTATAACAAGTTATGTAACCATTGTTTTGGTTGATTTTAGTGCGTACATAAAAAAATTGATGCATAATGCAGTATGCATCCATATTTACGGATGCATATCAGGTTATGCATCTATTTTCTCGATGCATAAAAGATTGTGCAATAATTTCTCGATGCATAATGCAGTATGCAGTCATATTTTCGAATGCATATGCATCCATTTTCACGACTGCATAACATGTTATGTAGATATTATTGTAGGTGCATGACATGTTATGCAGCCTTATTTTTTGTTGGTTTCAATACTAAGAAAAAAGTAGCTGCATAACGTGTTATGCAAATCAGTTTCTGGACTGCATAACAAGTTATGCAAAAAAAAAAAAAAGCTGCAGAACGTGTTATGCAACCAATTTCGAGAATGCATAACAAGTTATGCAACAAATTTTGTAGATGCATAACCTGTTATGCATCACTATTCACACCTCAATTTTCTTTTAAATGCACCACCAGCTCACTATTTTTGGTGCCTTTTCGCACTATCAAACTACTTGGACCAAATTTACCATGCTTCTCTGCATAAATCCAAATGTTATCGAGTATTGAAGACAGAAATTTGAGGACAAGTAATAATACCACAGGAAGCTTTCTTATGTTAAGAGGACGCACTACTGTTGTAAGTGATAAAGACTATACAAACTCAGATTTTATGACATTAGTTAGAAAATGAACTCGACAGCCTTTGTTATCATACCCATCAGGAAGTAGCATCTAACCCAAAATATTTCAAGGAAAAATGGAACTGGCATCCAAAGTTAAACAAACACCAAGCAGATAACAATCAAACAAGAATCACTCAATTAACTTTCAAATATTTGACTAGAAAAAAAAAACATTTCTGAGAACATATCAACAAAGATCAATTTCAGAAAGTAGAGCCCCATAAGGAGTACAAGTACAACCAGACGTTGAGACCTTACTATCTAATACATAATACATAAGTTTCAAATACAGTAGCAACATCTTGCAAGCTATCTTTTACTAGGCAATAGACTGGAAAATCTAAATCTTAACTCCAATTGGACCTCATGATGTTCAAACATTAGCACCAGTAATCAAAAATTACACCGTCTCTTACACACCAGACCAGCTTATCACTCCAAACCAATTAGAGCACATAGAAATGAACTATTATCTGTGATATGTATTGCAATTCTGGAACTAAGTGTATCTATAATTAAAAAGATAAGACACAGTGATATAATGGATGAGTGTTGCTACGGCCACTAAATTAAGTTCATGCATCAAACAACATGATCCATTATCGATCTTAGGATTCAATCATAATTAAATAAAAAGAACAAGCATATAAATATGTTTAAGAAAACGTAGTTTATACCACCTTTTCTCACTGTTTCGCGCAGCTTCAAAACTCATTCAAGCATTTTGACAAACACCTGCGGCTTTTGCTAGTGATACACAAGCCCATGTCTTCCATTTTTACCAGCAGCAACACCAACTCCTTGACATGTTTCCTTAGTGCACACCGCTCACGGCTACCATCTAACACACCTTCTTCAGTGTCTTCTTATATTATTTAAGGTTCAAACAAATCCAACAAATTCTTTTATCTTCTTCCCGGTTCGAAAACTCCAAACCATCAACAGTAACTTAAAATATTTCTTCTCTATTTATTCAACCACCATCAGTACCCCACTCTTCTAATTCGCAGCATCACCGTCTTTCACCACCAAATCAATGGAAACCCATCAGTTCTCGACCAAATCCAAAATGGATTGATACCCAATTTCTTATTCCAGCTCGTCTTCAATTCCATGTCCGGCAAATACCTATCCTTACTGTCCTTCTCGATTTCGGTTAAACAAATTTGACAACAAATCGGCGTCAGAAAAAAACACAACCTTTACAAGAAAAAAATCCTCTTGTTAAGCTACTGTCGTTATGAATCATACTCTCCATTGTTATAGATTTGCTTCTGCTGCTGCTCATGCTGCGAATCCTCTTGTAATTTGGTGATCTCCTCTTTAACTCTCTGTATATATCTCCGAAGGAAAGGGGACTTCCACATTTTAAGAAGGAAAAAAATCCGATGAAACTTAATTTCAGAAACTATGGGCGTTTGAGAAATTTTCAACCTGAAAATGGGTGCGCGCCTGAAATTTCACGCCCGTGGGTTTGAGGGTGGGAAAAAACTGAGAAATGGGTTTGGTGGTAGTTTTCACTTTTCCATTTGCTTATATTTGACCTTCTCACTCGCTCAACGTTTATTCATGCTATTTGGAAATATAATCTGTACACATGTTTTGAGGTGCGTATGTCCTAGCTAGCCGTATGACTATTTATGACAGAGTGCTTTGAGACTTGGTTTCAATCTGGGGAATATCAAACGATTAGCATGCGCAAGACCCTACAAAAACAAGAAATGTAATGCAAACTGCAAAGCCTTCAATCCAATGAAATCTCAAGCTATCTACTTGTTGATGAAAGATTTCTATGCTTTATAGGGGTTCTTGCAATAGTTCTGGGCACATAAACAGCTTTGCACAGAAGGTGGATAGTATCTATCAACCAAACGATATAAAGGTAAACTATGAACAGTTCCTTTGATTTATCTTTTTGTTTTTTAATACTCCTTCCGTTATTTTTTTAATATGTCAGTTTCTATAAATAAATATTTCAAAAAAATAGCGGGTTTCTTAATTGGAAATCAAATGTTATTTTAAAGACTTTTTTTTAACTTCTTTCGATGTTAAGTGTTATGTGGACCATTTCAATTACTTCTTTGGCTAACAAGTGTCATGGGGACCATCTCACTTCATTTTTTTTATTGACAAGTGTCTAGAGGACCACTTTCAATAATTAGTTCTTTTAATTTCCTTAAATTTCTCAAAAAACAAAACTGGCCTATTAAAAAGTAACGGAGGGAGTACAAATTATTCATATTGTTTAATCAACTGTTGGAAAAGTTTACTTGATATTAGATGCTTTACAGATTCATGAGTGAGTTTTTGATGATTTGCTATACGAATTAAACTTATTTTGGTTGCTTTTTCATTATGTCCAGGGCATTGAAGATTGATCAATATCCATTGGAATTCATACACAAGTGTGACTATAGTAGTATAAAAGCTATCAACACGTTACTTAACCAAGATAAATTCATCCGTGTTCGAGAAAAGATTCGTGACAAGACTCCTTTTGGAGATCTATTACAAATGGATCACAAACCAAGTATTCAAAAATGTGTTGCTCGTAATGCGGTGAAAGCATGGAATGTTGAAAGTGGGAAGCTTGTTATTGGAGACCAGGAGTATGAAATTGATTCGGAGTTAGTCAAAAATCATTAAGTTTGTCTATCACTGGAGATAAAATCATAAAGCCTAGAAATGAGAATCAAGTTCCCAGCTTCATTGAAAAGGCAATTCCACAACTGCGCACGGATAATAGAAGACCCGGGAATAATATTGGAAACTGCTCTAAGGATTACCCAGTAAAAACTGAGCCACAGTCGGAGAATCCTGAGATAGAGATTATCGACATTGACGATAATAGTAGTGAAGATGATGCCAATGATGAAGACTATGATGAAGAGCTAGACAAAGTACCTTTGCAGTATTTTATGAATCTGAAAAGAGAGACTATTGACAAAGTAGCATACCACTTGAGCATATGAGCACTGGTCAACCATTTGCAGGACGACATAGCAGTGGATGTGTGGTTTTAAATGATGAAAAATGTGAAAATGTAGAAGGCTTCAGCGTTCTTAAAACACAAGCAAAGCTATATAAGAAAATATGGTCGAGACATGGCCATATCGCTTCAAGCAAAGTTCTTACAGATCCATATGCCCAAGTACCGGTTGTCTCAGGAATAATGACTACCATGACTGAAATGCATGATACTCGTTTTTCTGATCTGAATTCCGAGATGATTGAGGCTTGGGAGAAAAACATAATGAATAGTGAGAAAGTTGAATTCAACATTCAGTGGGTTCGGAACTGGTTAGAGGAAGTCAAAAAAGATTTCTTTGTAAAGGAGAAGCTTGTGGCTGAATTAACAGAGCATGATGATTTATTAAAGGAAGAAGAGAAAAAATGCGTTGCAGCTAAGAATGCACAGAAGGAGGCAGAATACAAAATTGTCGCTTTAAAATCTAACATGAGTCCCTTGATCAAGGAGAAGCGAAAGTACGATGAGAAAAAGAGCTGTTTACTCTCGGAATGGTGGTTGCAGTAGTAGGACGAGCAGAGTTTTTGGTATATATTTTGATTGCATTAGACTTTTTGAATGCAACTAGAAACTCTTTTCTGTCATCAAAGAACTGGGAGTTTGAAGAGGATTTTTAGAAAAAAAGAAAGAAAAGAAGATGAGAAATCAGTCAAATGACCAATGGTGAAGTAGTACGAAAAAATAACAAGAGCAGCATACGAGGGACCATGGTGAAACACACAAGATGAAATGAATCATAAATAAAAATAATTTGGCCAACTACATGTTACACAGTACCTGATTGGTTGGATAACCTCTTTTCCAGGAACTGTCAGAATGCTCCAAGCCAAGGTACTGCTCCCAAGCTCCATAAACATCTCTACTCTGCAGTGCAAAAAGATGGTTAACTTAGGTCATAAAATAACTAAGAGATTGGTAAAAACAAAAAACACAAAAGCATAACAAGACATGAAACACAAAAGATTGGTACACACCTGAAAACGGCTGGACACTATATCTGAGTCCTGAAGGTAGTCAGGTCGACCCAATGATGTAAATGCGAACTTCCACTGGTTAAATATTAAGCAGATTTCAGTACATGAAAGAATCAGTTAATAACCTAACACGAGTCCATGTGTACTCAAACCGCAGTGTAGACTATAGACTTGGGTTCAAGTCTCACCCCACACATTTGACTAGGTATATTATATATATCTATATTACTTAATAAAATCCGGGAGAGCGGGGCCTTGGGGCCTTGGGGGTCTTGGGAGGTCTGATGATTCAGAAACTGATTTTTTGCAGGTTTTAACTCTTGATTTCCAAAACGGTTTTTCTACTTAATATTCTCTAATTAACTCTATTAATTTTTGGTAATTATATTGTTACCGTTTTATGACTGTTATGGAGGACTTTCAGTGAGCACTAATTACGAATTTATATTCATTAAAAACCGTATTGATTATTTTCTGAGTTATAAAAGAACAGTTTCTGGAGAAGATGAATAACAATTGTTTTTCATCTATTATTGAGTTCTGAGCAAGTGAAGAAAGAGTAGTTGTTGGTTCGATTTCTCATAGTGTAGAGAAATCGAACAAGAGAGTATCAACTGTTTTATTCCATAGGGTTTTCGACAAAGAATTGACTGCTAGCACAATCAAGAGGCAGAGTCGCGAAACACCTTAAAGATAGCGACCTAGTCCGCGACTCAGCTGTTTGAGATTCATTATTCTGTAATCTGTTTTTGTGCTTTGTTTCCAACATTAAGTTTCAATAAGATTCTGTTATAGTCCAACCAAGTTGGACAAACCAACACGGGTATTACTTCTATATTTGACGCTAAATAGAATAGCTCTGCTAGCCAAGAAAAAAGTAGATGTAAGTACCTTTTAGGGTAAATGTGACTAGCACATTCAAATGATAAACACACTATACCTTGTAAATCTTGTGGTAGAAAACTTCCAGCAGTCTAAGTTTTGCATCAGGATAAGACAGCTCGACCTTCAGAAAGTTAGACAGGCAAACAAATATTGTATGAGTGCAAATATTTGGGATTATTGAGAAACTTCTTTCAACTAACAAGTATAATTGAGACAATAATTAATAAAATTGTTTTAACTGAACAGTGAAAAGCATTTTACCTTTGTCGAATATAAACATGATAACTAATTTCTTATAGAAAAAATAACCAATTAAAAGGGTAGTTTTAGAAATATCACCCTAAAACCAAGTAGTAATTGTTTCGGAAGCCTAACACTATGGACGACGACCGTCTGCGAACACATCAAATCAGTTACTATCAATATCATAACCTGAACATGATTCATCGTAGAGATTATAATTGTTGAACGCTTACTCACATCTTCAATAGTTGCATGATGAAAAGCAACCTTTAGAGTTCTGAAACCTTGCAACTTCCATAGTGGGATGTCCAAAACTTCGTAATACAAAATATCAGATGCCTGTTTATAAGATTTACAAAATATCAGTTATTACTTATTAGTCAATTTCTAAACATGTAATCTAGGTCAGGATAAGGTAATACCTGATTGTAGTGAATCAACATCTCAGACAAGTGGTCAACACCTCGGTACTTAACAGCTTGGGATTTAGGTTGCTGAGAGTAACAATTATGAGTGGTAAGTCGGATCTTGGCTGGATCATCCAAACCAAGATGACGAGCAACACTTTCCGTGACATCATCATATGTTAATACCTTTGACCTGGATAATTAAAAAAGGGAAATTTTAAATAAAACTCAAATATGTACAAAAGTCAAACGATATTTTTTTAGATATAGAGGTACTTACAGCTCTAGACAGAAATCATCTTCCTCCGGCTTGTCTAGAGATCGGAAATGGACAACCTAACATAACAAAATAAATAAAGACTTTTAAAATAGGATATGGATATACTCGAGATCCTTCAACTGCACCAACTATCCTGTCACCAGTTATGTTGCTCAATCCAACCACTGATGATATGACAATGTATGTTATAAATACCTGACGGTTATGAACATATTCCAGAAAAGAAGGAACATCATGATAGCGGCATAGTGCCGTAGTAGCAGCTGAAGCAGGTTTCTGAAAGCAAATAATGTCCCCATCTTCAAGCTGAAAGGGGGAAAAAGAAGTGAATCTAAGCAAGCAATACTGGATAGCAAGACACTATTAAAAAAATGACATCCCAACAAGTAGATTATGCACTTCATCTACATTACCAGGCTAGCGTGGAATGTGAGCTTCTTGTCTATGTGCTCGCACATAACTGTAGGCTCAAACCTTATTTCCTGACATCAGAGGATGAGCCCTAATAAGATGGTTGCATTAATGACTATTTAAAGCTTCAATTTCTGGATAGAAGACAACTGAACAAAAAACTAGCCACACATCCAAGTTATTGAGCTACTGCAAATCTCAAAGAAGGGCAAACCTCATAAAGTTCTATTTATTCATCTAGAGAGAACCCAGCCATCTCATTAAGCATTTTAAGAATTTCCGAAGGGTTACTACTACCCTTCACAAAGAGTCTCCCCACAAACCTGATATATCATTTGAGTGTCTCAGAACACAAAGGACAACTAATTCTGATCGAATGAAAAATATGACTACTCAAAACTCAGTACATACCGAAGTTCTTCTTTTTCAGCATCATAAAGCTTAAAAAAAAGAAGTATATCTTCTTTGGATCTATCAGGAGGAGGAATGGGATGTAATTCCTGTCGAGTAGTACATATGTCAGGATGATCCAAACCAGATTGATGTGTTGTCCTAAGAACTTAGGAGGACAATTCAAAATAAATTAAATATTCCAGAGATCAATTTTCCATATATAACAATTACCGGCCCCAGCTCTATTTCCAAGAACAACTTTAGTTCCGCATTGCCCTTATTTGAAACTTCTCTCACCTGTTCAACCTACAATCCAAAAATGAAACTTGATGAGCCGTAAACTGGTTTTATCCATGTTTCGTCTCACTCGAATAATGGAGATTAGGTCTGGAATCTAGTCTTATAAAGAAGTGACGCATGAGTCATGAGAAACTCGAAGAGAAAGTGTGTTAGAACTTCAGCAGGCGGAAAAACCTTGGTAAATGGCAAAACATTTATGGCTGAGTAGTTACAGAGTTTGTCTCCTCATGAGGCATTAACGGTCGGTTTGGACGGTAAGTATAATTTTGACGCTTTGCCCATAACCAAAACCGCTGAAATTGCACAGGTACACCAAACTCTTTAGCAACCTCCTCCTGCAAACAACTTCAATTAAGAAAACAGCTATATCCCAAAACAAACAAACAATAAAACCAGCTATAACTATTTTTACTTTAAGAAAATTACAAGTAAACATAAGTTTCAGAACATTGGGGAATAATGAACACAATAAGAAGATACCTTGAAGTATTTAAAAGGCATCTGTTTCTGGATACGAAAATTGCGAACTTTTTCGTGATCAATAAGATCAAAATAGATATCTCTCCCAATCATTCAAAAAGGTCCGCATTTCGAGCAACCTAGTAGCAACAATTACCACACTCAGCGAGTTAGTATTGAGTCAAAAATTAGAAATTGATAACAAGAGAAGGATGAACGCAAGTACCTTTATAATAGTATACAGATGAGCCTCTGCTTTTTCCTTCTTCTTAAGCTCATTGTCTTCTTCTTGTGAACACGCGAACCGGGTTGCGGTTTCACCTGAACACAAACAATCTTTATAAGAGTTGAATACATGCACCCCGAGGTGTGAGAAATATAGAACACTCATAGGTAGATGATAATTCATAGATTCCAAACCCCTCTAGTTTGTCATGATCTCATTATCATCCCCAGGATCCGGATAGATCGAGATATGAGTATGTAAATGAAACTATCGGTCGTGTAAGATAAAAGAGACAACGATATACGTGGTTCAAGACTTGAGGCCTACGTCCACGGGTCCGAGGAGATTCACTATAAGATAAATGGTTACAAAGATGATCACAAGGTCTTGTGATCATCGAATACATGAGCTAAAACTCACTTACTTCTCTCTATCCTCTCTCCTCTCTCTCTTTTTCGGTCCCCCTCCTCAGTGGAGGAGGTGTACATATTTATAGCTAAATTTGGTGGGTCCTATTGACAATGAGTGTCGAGATCTTATCTTCAGATTCTGTGTGTGGTGCGCGGACTTGAATGTTAACCCGTCGGTGTGGTCCGCGGACGTATCACCCCGCGGCTTCTATCAGTATCCCCGGTTCATCACGCTGACCAACCCTCGTTTCCATCATTGGTCGTACGACACGTGTTCTCTGAGCTACATTAAATGTGGGTGGTTGGGGCGGTCCAGCCCACGCCGAATGGTGTCAGTGCTCTTGTCACGTCTGTGTCAGTTGGACTATTTCTGACCGTTGATCCTGTCTTACCTCGTGATGGGTTAAAGATATCCTTTGGTGCTACGCGGGACTACATATCTCGGATGCCTCTTGATTTCTGACCGTTGGTCTCGACAGATGGCACGTCATCTGAGTGCCACGGATGCCCCTATGTGTCATTCTTTGAGTAATGGCATCCACGTGGACTTTGTTAGTACACGTGGCAATGGAGATAAATAAGTGTACTTACAATTTGCCCCTCTTCTTGCGACTTGGCGTTTGGCTTTTGTTGGAAGAAGAACCGTGTGGTACGTTTTTATCTCCCTCATAACTTCTCCTAAAAAGGCGCTACCTGCATTTATTGTGCATGTTTCCCATGTCCGGCCATAACTGCCCTTTGGGTAGTGGACGGTTTCTTCTGGTTCTATATAAAAAGGAAAAGAGTGAGAGAATGTGACTTTAATTCACATTCTCTGTTTTATTCTTTGTTCTTGTCTTCATCTTCTTAACTCCCTCTGACACCATCGCTGCTGCTGTTGCTGCTACTGTGGTCATCGTGGTTGCTGCTACTGTGGTCGTTACTCGTTGCTTCTTCCTCGTTGCTGTTGTTGATTGATTCTTCGTGGTTCAGGTATGATCTTTTGTTCCGTTTAATCACCATCCCTGAGTCTGTCGAGCTTCTGATTTTCTGATGATGCGTTGATGATAAGTTTAGGTTTAAGTATATCCTGGGATTTGAGAGTTAATGCCACTGAGTTGGGTGTTTAAATCCGCCATGCTTTTGATTTTACTTTTTCTTTTGAGTTTGGATGATAACGAGAGTTTAAGCAATTGTTAGATGAAACCTAGGGTTATCTTCTTTTATCTTTATTTGTTCTTGAGATTTTCTTGATTTTTGATCTTTCCCCGCTCCGATCTGAATTCCTATTCGTGTTTGTGCTCGTAGATATGTCCGATCATCCGCGGTTCCTTACCAAACCCCCCCGTCAAGTCCCCATCGATCTCCTCGGAGTGATCCTAATGTAAGGGGTGGAGCTTCGTCTCCACCTACCCAGGGTAATCTTCGGGAGGGACGAACATCCTCATCCTCCGGTCAAAGGCCTTCACTTAGAAGGGGTGATCCTCCGCAAGGATCAAGATATGCCGCGACTCGTTCTAGAGGTGGGTCTCCTAAGAAGCAGCCGAATCCTCGCAATGAACCTTTGGATGTGCAGCCCCTCCGCACTCAACCTCCAACGCGGACTAACCCACCCGTGCCTAGTTCAAGTAAGTCGACTAAAACTCTTACTTCGAAAAGAAAGGCTACGGAGATAGGGTCTTCAGGAGACTTAGTTCCTCCTAAGAGGAGGGCTGCGGATTCTGCGGAGGATGCTACGGAAGAAGCTTTCGAGGAAAACTCTGCTGTTACTTTTCGTCCTTTATCTCTGGGTAATAAAAAGTTTACCTTCCGACACATTGATCTCGAGGCCTTCAAGGTGAAGCACGGTCTTGACATTTCCGTGTTCGTTTTATGCCGCCGATAAAGACATAACTTATGAGATGGTTGCCAATTATAAGTACGATGCCTTTCATTTGCCGACAACCGTGGGTGCTTTCGAGGCTGGTTTGATGTTACCCCTTGTATAAAGCCGGTGATGATTTCTACTACCGGGTCTTGTCTAGCCGCGATATCAAGTAAGAAAAGTCATAATCGCGGGGGTGCAGTTGTGACAGAAACTATCTTCGCCATCTTCGTGAATGCTATCTTCGTAGTAAGGGGAAAACGATGATGACTTGCTATGCCCCTAGATTAGAAAAGGAGAAAGGGTGGTATACTCCTGAGAATTTCAACAAATCCTTTGGAGATTACGTTAATAGGAATACTCGTAAGCCGTGGTCTGTGAGTCTACGGAACATTACTTCTGTTAAGGGGGAAGTTCGCCTTTTGAGCGAGGTAAGTGACTCCAAGATGGCGAGGATTCCTGGTGCCGAAGGTCTTCCTATTCCTGCTGAGGAGAGAATCAAGCGTGATCATGATTATGAGTGGTCTGCCACTGTTCTTGAAGTCGTTGGCCCGTGGGCCTACGGCTGGGTTCCTGGTCCCCGTGGTTGGCAGCCTCATCATTGTGATGCCTTCCTCGCGAAGCTTCTCCCGCTCGTTACGCTCATTACGCCCGGCGAATGAGTTTTGCTTAGGTATGGATTTTGTTTATAGCCGTGATGTTGATGATGCAGAAGACGAAGATGTTCATGATGCTAATCTTCCTCCATGGAATACCGATGTTGTTAAGGTGCGTCGTTTGTTTTCTTCGTATGTATGCCCCTACGTTTTCTTAAATAATGTTGATTATGCCAAGGAAAGGTGATGTCAATGGTTCTTTTATCATTACGTGTTGTAGGTGTGTAGAGGTAAGAAGATTAATCCCAAGCAATCATCGAATTCTCCCACCGAGGGTTGCGTCTCATTTCGAGGATGTAAATAGTCCCGTGTGTGGTGATGAGGACTCTTCCGATAGGGAAGAGCGAATTGAGACTTCTCCCGCCTGTTCAAGAAGGTGATGGTGATGCCACCAAATGACGGTGGAGGTGAGGATCCAGCCACCGGTGGTGGTCAGGGGGATCCGGCATTGGTGGGTCGGGGGTGATCCGGCCACCTGGTGGTGGTCTAGGTGATTCGGCTACCAGTGGTGGTCAAGATGACCCGGCCGTTGGTGGTGGTCAAGGTGATTCGGCCACTGATGGTGGTCAAGGTGACCCGGCCACTGCCGCTGGTGGTGATAAAGGTGATGTGGATGCTGGTGGTATTGGTGATGGTGGAAATCATGCCGAGGGGGTTACTAAGTCCAGTGTGAATGTTATAGATAAAGGTAAGGGACTTGCTCTTAGTAGTGGTGACAAAGAAGGGGGTGCTTGTTATGAATTCTCCTTTGGTAAGGTTTTATCTGGGGACATGTGGCCACTTGACATGTCCACGGTTATGGGGCTTGTTTCGGACTTCACTGCTTCCAGCTGGTGATGATTGGAGTGTTCTCGAGGATAGCTGCGTTGGTGGCCCGTCCGGTGTGTCTCGCTCGGGGTTTTGGTAGTGCCTACCGAAGGTTTTGCTGGTACCTCCTCCACTATTGGTGGGGCCTTGGTGCAAGGTAATGTTGGTGTTGCTCATGGTGGGAATACCTCGGACTCTCCCTTAGATGATTTCTCGCGATCCTCGGCTGCGGATGGAGATGATGCTGTTTTGGCGTGGCTGCGAAAGAAAGATTTGCTGGTTGTTCCTCATCCTGCCCCCGTGATTGAAGGGGAAAAGAGTTCGGATGCTTTTACTCGTAGGTACATGGAGTTAACCCCTGGGGAGGCGGTAGATCGAGGATGGGGTAAAAATCTCGTAGCCAGCGGGCTTGATCTTGTGGTGGATCCCCCCCCCTACCGTTGCTGACATGATGGCTATTGCTGATGGGTATCAAGACGGTTACCCCAAAGAACGGTTATTGGAGGTTTGTCCATTCTTTTATCTCTGATTTCGCTCGAACATGATGTGAGCTAACTTCCCTTATTTTGCTGATAGATGATGAGAAGTGAGTATTGTAATCATCAACTTTACCGGCTCTTCAAGGGTAAATCTCTCAAGCTAGAGGGGAAGCTTCGATATTGCGAGGAGACGCTTTCGAGTGTCGAGGTGCATGTCTCCGCTAAGGATGAAGAAATAGCCGAGCTAAAGAGTTTGCTTAAGCGTAAGGAGCAGCAGGGCACGGAAGAGGCTCATTGCGTTCCGAGTTGGCTCAGTTAAGGCCAAGTTAGCTCATTCTTCGAGAAAAATTCCTCATCCATTTCTGTGTCTGCGCTCCTTCTTCTTTGGTAGTTTCCTCGCTCCTTATTTATTCTCGAAGTTCTCTCTTTCTCCTCCTCCCGCCGTACTATCTTGAGTGGGTGGAATCCCGAATTGTTGTGGCTTCGGAGTGAGAGGGCTCGTCGGAAGGGTCGCATTGCCGAGTTAGTTGAAAAACTTAAGAGTGAGTCGGCTAAATGGAATACCGCGCGGATGTTCATAATGCGATGGTCGAAGAATGGCGTAAGAAAAAGTATTGCTTGGTAGATTTGCAAAATCGAAATAACCATGACCGTCATTTGTTAAACGGTGCTCTTTTATGGACGCGGATAATCTTGAGCAAGCCCGCGGGCAGATTTCCTCCTTAGAGATTAAACTTGATGTTCTCCGGGAAGGCGAGCTGCGGCAAGCGCGGTCTTCATCATCCCGGATGTGCGGACCTATATGCAGCGTTTGGCCAAGGAGAGAGATGATGCTAGGGCAGAGTGTAGTGCTCTCAGCAGGTTGCTCTGTCCGCATCTCGAGCTGATGTGGCTCGTCAGGTTGAACGTGAGAGAGACTTAGAGGTGACTATGTATCGTCTCAACAAGGGGTTGGAATTCACATGTTTATATCTACTAACCAGAAATATGTTATCAGAATAATTTCCTAACGGGTGCTACAACGACAAAAACCTAAGTACTTAGCTAGCCTTTTCACAAACTTATCAATCCCATGCAAGATACCCGACTCGATGTCCGGGGTCAAAAATCTCGTAGATACATTAACCCCAGGAACTTCCAGCACCTTTCGCAATGATACCCTTAGCCACACAGATAGACAAAATACAAGCATAACCAAAAAGAGGGTACCTTCTTTCACCTTTTTTTTTGTTATCGATTTGATTGACGATTGCTACACCGAGCCGTGCATGTCTACTCCACCCATATGGCAAATTATCCAAGTCTCGGCAAGAAGGTCCACCGATAAGTGAGCTACTCATTTTACCCCGGAATTAGACTTTTTTTCCCTGGAAAAATCTTCGACGCCCGATGAAGATAATGAAAATCATAAAAACTAATAAAGAAAGACAATCAACTCAAATACACCAAAGGAAAAGATACCATTTATAATGACCTCGAAAAATCAGAGTAATGTTCTTCGGCCTCCAACTTAGAGAAGTTCTCAATTGTCCAAGTGAATCTCCAAGACGGAGGATCCCCAACCGAAATAAAACTTTAACTTAAAAATCAAAACTCACTTTAAACCGCCCAACTATCTTTTTTCATTTTAAGTGGTAAAATCTTATATAAGACCACATGGGAATATAAAGAGGTAGGAACCTCTCACTGGTGGCGGAGATACTAGCAGCCTTCTTAACCTCGTCTCGCGGATGCCGCATTTACAAGGCAACAAGTAAAACATCGATTCTGAAACTAAAATCAAAGTAGGACGAGGGTTAAAAAAGATGAGACTGTTGAGATTAATAGTCCCACATTGTCTGGGCAATCTAAGATCCCGCGGTTTATAATCCTATGGGCCTCTCCACTCATAGCCAATTGGTTTTGAGTTGGATGCCTATATTCTAACATGGTATCAGAGCAGGCTATTTGTGTCGAGTCAATTGACCGCACCTTTACTCGCGTCACCCGATTTAATTGTCCACGTGTTTGTAAGACCCGCCGAGGCTACACGTGAGGGGACGTGTTGAGATTATTAGTCCCACATGGTTGGGTTATTTAAGATCCTGCGGTTTATAATCAATTAGGGCCTCTCCACTCATTGCCAACGTGGGACTATTAATCCCAAATACTCTAAGATGTGAATAATTTGGCGATGATCCGAAAAGAACTTCACGTGGAGTCACCATGGCTCTTTCCGCTAAAGACAAGATGAGTTTTGTGAATGGGGCAATTGAAGAACCTAAGGATTGGATTGGATTAATGATTTTGATTTCATGATTCCTTTCCACAATCCCGTACCTTGAACCGTATTGACCTCTCTCGGGAGCCAGACTTATGTGTTACCCCCATATTTATCATGTATTAGCCTTCTCCATAAATGATTTTTTTCCTTGCCATATCTCCAAACCCACTTTGCTAAAAGAGATTTGTTAGTTTTCTTCACTTTCCTGATCCCTAAACCCCCCTTTTGCTTAGATCTACAGACTTTTTTCCATCCAATCCAGTGCATAACTTTCTTTTCAGTTGTATCCCCCCACAAAAAGTTCCGGCAGATCTTTTCAATTTTGTTTGCGACTGAGACAGGAATAGAGAACAAGGAAAGCAAATAAATTGGAATGCTAGCCAAAGTACTCTTGATGAGCACAAGTCTACCTCCTCTTGAGATATATTTCTTCTTCCATGGCGGTAATCTCTTTTCAAGTTTCTCCAAAATTGGGTCCCAAATTTGATTTTGACGAGCTTTAGTACCTAGGGGCAAGCCTAAGTAAGAGAAATGAAGCTCCCCGAAGGCACAAGACAATATCCAAGCCAATACAAAGTTCACAGTCAATAACGGGAAGAACACAAGTTTTTGGGGGGAAAGTTGGTGCACTCAAACTCCTTTGAAGGACAAATATCCTCAACTCTGGAAGCTTAGTAGAGCGAACGAAATAACTATCAATCAAGCTATCGAGTGGGCAAATTCTAACTCGCTTGGAATTTAAATTTCAAGCGTCATCTTACGTATTGAGAACTTCGCAGCAATTAATTTGTTGGAGGATATTGGCAATCCGAGATCTAATAGAGGGACAAGAAGACGACAGGTCTTGGTTACCTACGATTTCAGGCAACTTCTCCACCAAATCGTGCTACGAGATTCGAGATGGTGGACCAAGACTCGATGTATCCGACTTCACCAAACCCAACCGATTTGGAATGAAGTAGTTCCACCAAGGTTTCATTTTTCCTATGGTCTCGCTCTTTGGAACTCCACTCCAACTCGGATAATCTAGCTAGAAGAGGAGTTCAGCTTATCCTCACAAAGAAGCAGTGTGTTTTGTGTAGACTAGAGGATGAGACGATTCATCATGTCCTCATTCATTGTAAATTCTCTACCGTGGTGTGGGGCTATTTTCCGAAATTCTGTGGTATTCACTTTGCGATGCCATGAACGATGGAAGGATGCATTAAAGCATGGAAGAAAAGATTACCAAATGACATGCATAACTTCATATGGAATTACCTCCCTTACGCGGTGTGGTGGGCGTTGGGCTGAACGGAATAGAAGAACCTTCCACAACAAGGACCAACTGAAGCCGAGATCATCATAGCTTTTAAAGCTTTCTTATATCAATGGGGGCTCCCCTCGCAAAATTTCAAGGGATTATTCTTTGATGATCTAGTAGCGAGATGGGATGGGAAAGTATACAATTTTCATAATATGTAATCTTTTGTTTGTTTTTTTCCGATCTGCCCTGTTGTAGCTCTTGCTTTTCAGGTTTTTAAGTCCTGAGGGTTGTTGTTTTCTTGTGCCTTCTTGGCACTCTGTTATCAATCTTAATCTTCTTCAAAAAAAAAAAAAAAAAAAAAAAAAAAAAAAAAAAAAAAATTTAAGGATACAACTCTGTATGCTAGATGGAAAAGATCTACTAATCTTGTTAAGATGTGGATCACCAACTCAATAGAGCCAGATATAAAATCCAGTTTTATGTATTGCGATTAGGCATATCAACTCTGGAATGAACTCCGTGATCATTTTTATCAATCTAATGCTCCCAAAATTTTTGAGTTGAAACTTGCAATTTCCACTCTAAAAATTGATGGGATGTCATCGATGTTTTTCACAAAGATGAAAGCATTATGGGAGGAGCTGGATGCAACATCCATGGGCACTACTCCATGTATTTGTGCAGCAGGAAAAGAAATTGCTGAACACCGTCATCTACTTAATGTAGCAAGATCACTACGTTTTCAAGCAGGATTACCATTAGAATTTTGGGGAGAATGTATTATGGTCGCAGGGTATTTGATCAATAAGATGCCCACACCAGTACTCAATTACATATCTCCACATGAAGTTCTTTTCGGATCATCGCCAAATTATTCACATCTTAGAATATTTGGTTGTTTATGTTTTGCTCGCAACACAAGTCCTTCTCATAAATTTGATGCTCGAGCAAAACCAGCAATTTTTATTGGGTATCCATACAATCAAAAAGGTTATAAGATCTTTGATTTAGAAACAAAGAAAATCTATACATCAAGAGATGTCATATTTCATGAACGAACATTTCCGTATGGAAATGCGATTTCACCATCGCCGGAATCAAACCAATTCAATGATCCTGATCAGTATTTGGAAGAGTCGGAAAATGGTAATGAACATGAATCGGATAAAAACGTCACAATCCCTACTTCTCCACGAAGTACGACTATTACTCCCTTTCATTCGCCATGAAATTTATCTTCCTCATCACAAGGATGTACATCGACCGAAGACACTCAATGTACAACTCCTTTATCCATAAGTGAGTTACATTCTTCTTCAGTGACATCTCCTGGATTGACATCATCAAATGAATCCACGTTAAATGGATCCCAAATGAATGAGCGAATATCATCACGTCCCATTAGGGATCGTAATCCTCCAAAATATCTAAAAGATTATATATGCAAAGTGATGAACACTCATATTTTAGAGGGTCCAAAATATCCTCTTAATCATTTCCTTTCTTATAATAAAATGTCTGAACAACATAAGACATTTCTCACAAAGGTTTTAGTCACTGACGTGCCCACTAATTATCGCCAAGCCATCAAAATTCCAAAGATGGAGAGATGCGATGTTCAATGAGGTACATGCTCATAAACAAAATAAAACCCGGACAAAGCAATCCTTACCTAAAGGAAAAACAACGATTGGTTGTAAATGGGTATACAAAATAAAATATAATCCAGATGGATCAATCGAAAGATATAAAGCCCGATTAGTCGCCAAAGGTTATACACAAGTCGAAGGTATCGATTTTCATGAAACCTTTGCACCTGTCGCAAAATTAGTAACAGTAAGAGTTTTACTTTCTTTGGCGGCAATTCGTGGATGGCACTTACATCAACTTGATGTAAATAATGCTTTTCTTCAAGGAGATTTGGAAGAAGAGGTATACATGAAACTGCCACCAGGATTTGAAAGTTCAGATGGTACGCAAGTATGTCGCCTAAATAAATCTATATATGGTTTAAAACAAGCATCCCGACAATGGTTTGCTACATTTTCGTCTGCACTTATTAATGAAGGTTTTCAACAATCTAAATCGATTATTCACTTTACCTATAATCACGGATCTACATATATATACGTTTTAGTATATGTAGATGATATTATCATCACAGGTAATGATGAAACCTCTATATCAAAATTCAAAGTGTCTTTAGAAAAGCGGTTTTCGCTTAAAAATCTGGGACGCTTACAATACTTTCTAGGGATTGAAGTTTCCTGTTCGTATCAAGGTATATTTCTTTGTCAAAGAAAATACATTGTTGATCTTTTAAAAGATATGGGGCTAACTGCATCCAAAGTAGTTTCTTTTCCCATAGAGCAAAATCTTCGCCTCAAACCTACGATGATGGTGAACCATTGTCTCGACCCTACACCATATCGTAGACTTATTGGTCGACTATTGTATCTAATCATTACTGCTTGACATCACCTATGTAGTGAATATTTTAAGTCAATTTATGCAACATTCTAGAACCGCTCATCATGATGCGGCCTTTACGTGTTTTGCGTTATCTCAAGGGAACTATTGGACATGGAATTCTATTGTCCGTTAAAATCTCTCTTCATTTACGGGGTTATACCGATTCAGACTGGGCTGGTTGTCCAACCACTCGTCACTCAACAACGGGTTACTTCACCATGTTGGGAGATAGCCCCATTTCATGGAAATCTAAGAAACAACCAATCAAGTTTCTCGATCTTCCGCCGAAGCCGAATATAGGGCCATGGCCAATTTAATCACAATTACAAAGTGGTTAAAGTATCTTTTCCGGACCTTCATATTCCTATTTCGTAACCTTTCACACTTTATTGTGATAGTCAAGCAGCAATTCATATTGCTGAAAATCCTGTCTTCCATGAACGAACCAAGCATATTGAAATCGATTGTCATTTCATTAGTGAGAAGATTCAGAGTAATCTCATTACTCCACGTTATATAAAATCAGCCGATCAAATCGCTGATATTTTTACCAAACCTCTAGGTGCCGAACTATATATTCGGTTAACTAGCAAGTTGGGTGTTCTCGATATTTCTCCTCCACCTCCAACTTGAGGGGGGGTATTAGATGTTATTAGATGTGTATATATGGGCCCACACATATCAAGAAGATTTGCAGACATAAATATCGAATATATGAAGATATACACACCAAGATTGGAAGATACCGAAGATCATGCAATATATTTTGTATCATATAAATTAGAGTAGTAATTATTATATTTTATTTGGCGAATAGATTATAAACCGAGGGGGCGTGTTGAGATTTGACAATGTTAGAATAATTTGGGCAATCTAAGATCCTGCGGTTTATAATGTTAGAATATACGGGCATCCAACTCAAAGTGTTGAGGGGGCGTGTTGAGATTAATAGTCCCACATTGTTTGGGCAATTTAAGATCCTGCGGTTTATAATCCTATGGGCCTCTCCACTCATAGCCAATTGGTTTTGAGTTGGATGCCCATATTCTAACAGACACCGAAAATGGGTACCGTAATCGCATTTCGTAATCCGTCTCTTGGGATACTTTTCTTCGTTTCGCGTCCATGGTATGGTCTCGTTAGTCTCCAAGAAGACCGGAGAAGAGAAATGAGTTTGTGGCTTAGGAGCCTAGGGTTTCTTCTTTTTACCGATAGAAAAGAAGAGCGCGTGTATGCCGGGAAACATAAACAAAAGGTAAAGAATGGGCTTATACTTTGGGTCGCCCGGGAATTTCGGGTGACGAAGCAAATTTTACGGTCGCTAGTCACGGTGTCCTTTCGAGTCGAGTTTTTTCCATTGGGAAAATTAGGCGCACGCCCAAAAAAAAATAATATTCTCATTGTCAGGCCCACAATTAATTTTAGGTACCGTGACACCCATAATTATTTCCGTGGCACCCATAATTATATGAAATTATTAAAAATGTCTCAAGATGACGGGTTATGCATCCGCATGACGGGTTATGCATCGTGGGTATAATTGAAATGCAGCTTGATATAACATATCTAAAAATACGTGCCTTGGAATTTTACAAATTTTATATCGTTGGAAATCTTTTTAAGAGAGCTACGCAACGAGTACAAACAAGAATATCAAATTTTTGTTTTTCACGAAAAAAATCGGAGGTGATCATCATTTTAGGCAAAATTTTCGAAAACTTGATACATAACCATTATGCAGCCACCAAAAAAGATGTATAACACATTCTGAAGACGCATAACGAATTATGCAACCATTTTCTCCACTGCATAACAAATTATGCATTTGGATAACAAAGTTATGCATCTATAACAAGTTATGTAACCATTGTTTTGGTTGATTTTAGTGCGTACATAAAAAAATTGATGCATAATGCAGTATGCATCCATATTTACGGATGCATATCAGGTTATGCATCTATTTTCTCGATGCATAAAAGGTTGTGCAATAATTTCTCGATGCATAATGCAGTATGCAGTCATATTTTCGAATGCATATGCATCCATTTTCACGACTGCATAACATGTTATGTAGATATTATTGTAGGTGCATGACATGTTATGCAGCCTTATTTTTTGTTGGTTTCAATACTAAGAAAAAAGTAGCTGCATAACGTGTTATGCAACTGTTTGGACTCGCATAACAAGTTATGCAAAAAAAAAAAAGCCGCGTAACGTGTTATGCAACCACTTTTCGAGAATGCATAACAAGTTATGCAACAAATTTTGTAGATGCATAACCTGTTATGCATCACTATTCACACCTCCATTTTCTTTTAAATGCACCACCAGCTCACTATTTTTGGTGCCTTTTCGCACTATCAAACTACTTGGACCAAATTTACCATGCTTCTCTGCATAAATCCAAATGTTATCGAGTATTGAAGACAGAAATTTGAGGACAAGTAATAATACCACAGGAAGCTTTCTTATGTTAAGAGGACGCACTACTGTTGTAAGTGATAAAGACTATACAAACTCAGATTTTATGACATTAGTTAGAAAATGAACTCGACAGCCTTTGTTATCATACCCATCAGGCAGTAGCATCTAACCCAAAATATTTCAAGGAAAATGGAACTGGCATCCAAAGTTAAACAAACACCAAGCAGATAACAATCAAACAAGAATCACTCAATTAACTTTCAAATATTTGACTAGAAAAAAAACATTTATGAGAACATATCAACAAAGATCAATTTCAGAAAGTAGAGCCCCATAAGGAGTACAAGTACAACCAGACGTTGAGACCTTACTATCTAATACATAATACATAAGTTTCAAATACAGTAGCAACATCTTGCAAGCTATCTTTTACTAGGCAATAGACTGGAAAATCTAAATCTTAACTCCAATTGGACCTCATGATGTTCAAACATTAGCACCAGTAATCAAAAATTACACCGTCTCTTACACACCAGACCAGCTTATCACTCCAAACCAATTAGAGCACATAGAAATGAACTATTATCTGTGATATGTATTGCAATTCTGGAACTAAGTGTATCTATAATTAAAAAGATAAGACACAGTGATATAATGGATGAGTGTTGCTACCCACTAAATTAAGTTCATGCATCAAACAACATGATCCATTATCGATCTTAGGATTCAATCATAATTAAATAAAAAGAACAAGCATATAAATATGTTTAAGAAAACGTAGTTTATACCTACCTTTTCTCACTGTTTCGCGCAGCTTCAAAACTCATTCAAGCATTTTGACAAACACCTGCGGCTTTTGCTAGTGATACACAAGCCCATGTCTTCCATTTTTACCAGCAGCAACACCAACTCCTTGACATGTTTCCTTAGTGCACACCGCTCACGGCTACCATCTAACACACCTTCTTCAGTGTCTTCTTATATTATTTAAGGTTCTAACAAATCCAACAAATTCTTTTATCTTCTTCCCGGTTCGAAAACTCCAAACCATCAACAGTAACTTAAAATATTTCTTCTCTATTTATTCAACCACCATCAGTACCCCACTCTTCTAATTCGCAGCATCACCGTCTTTCACCACCAAATCAATGGAAACCCATCAGTTCTCGACCAAATCCAAAATGGATTGATACCCAATTTCTTATTCCAGCTCGTCTTCAATTCCATGTCCGGCAAATACCTATCCTTACTCGTCCTTCTCGATTTCGGTTAAACAAATTTGACAACAAATCGGCGTCAGAAAAAACACAACCTTTACAAGAAAAAATCCTCTTGTTAAGCTACTGTCGTTATGAATCATACTCTCCATTGTTATAGATTTGCTTCGCCGCTGCCCATGCTGCGAATCCTCTTGTAATTTGGTGATCTCCTCTTTAACTCTCTGTATATATCTCCGAAGGAAAGGGGACTTCCACATTTTAAGAAGGAAAAAATCCGATGAAACTTAATTTCAGAAACTATGGGCGTTTGAGAAATTTTCAAACCTGAAATGGGTGCGCGCCTGAAATTTCACGCCCGTGGGTTTGAGGGTGGGAAAAACCGAGAAATGGGTTTGGTGGTAGTTTTCACTTTTCCATTTGCTTATATTTGACCTTCTCACTCGCTCAACGTTTATTCATGCTATTTGGAAATATAATTTGTACACATGTTTTGAGGTGCGTATGTCCTAGCTAGCCGTATGACTATTTATGACAGAGTGCTTTAGACTTGGTTTCAATCTGGGGAATATCAAACGATTAGCATGCGCAAGACCCTACAAAAACAAGAAATGTAATGCAAACTGCAAAGCCTTCAATCCAATGAAATCTCAAGCTATCTACTTGTTGATGAAAGATTTCTATGCTTTATAGGGGTTCTTGCAATAGTTCTGGGCACATAAACAGCTTTGCACAGAAGGTGGATAGTATCTATCAACCAAACGATATAAAGGTAAACTATGAACAGTTCCTTTGATTTATCTTTTTGTTTTTTAATACTCCTTCCGTTACTTTTTAATAGGCCAGTTTCTATAAATAAATATTTCAAAAAAATAGGCGGGTTTCTTAATTGGGAAAGTCAAATGTTACTTTAATTTTCTGGGACGACTTTTCTTTTAACTTCTTTTGATGACAAGTGTTATGTGGACCATTTCAATTACTTCTTTGGCTAACAAGTGTCATGGGGACCATCTCACTTCATTTTTTTTATCGACAAAGTGTCTGTATGACCACTTTCAATAATTAGTTCTTTTAATTTCCTTAAATTTCTCAAAAACAAACCGGCCTATTAAAAAGAACGGATGAAAGACAAATTATTCATATTGTTTAATCAACTGTTTGAAAAGTTTACTTGATATTAGATGCTTTACAGATTCATGAGTGAGTTTTTGATGACTTGCTATACGAATTAAACTTATTTTGGTTGCTTTTTCATTATGTCCAGGGCATTGAAGATTGATCAATATCCATTGGAATTCATACACAAGTGTGACTATAGTAGTATAAAAGCTATCAACACGTTACTTAACCAAGATAAATTCATCCGTGTTCGAGAAAAGATTCGTGACAAGACTCCTTTTGGAGATCTATTACAAATGGATCACAAACCAAGTATTCAAAAATGTGTTGCTCGTAATGCGGTGAAAGCATGGAATGTTGAAAGTGGGAAGCTTGTTATTGGAGACCAGGAGTATGAAATTGATTCGGAGTTAGTCAAAAAATCATTAAGTTTGTCTATCACTGGAGATAAAATCATAAAGCCTAGAAATGAGAATCAAGTTCCCAGCTTCATTGAAAAGGCAATTCCACAACTGCGCACGGATAATAGAAGACCCGGGAATAATATTGGAAACTGCTCTAAGGATTACCCAGTAAAAACTGAGCCACAGTCGGAGAATCCTGAGATAGAGATTATCGACATTGACGATAATAGTAGTGAAGATGATGCCAATGATGAAGACTATGATGAAGAGCTAGACAAAGTACCTTTGCAGTATTTTATGAATCTGAAAAGAGAGACTATTGACAAAGTAGCATACCACTTGAGCATATGAGCACTGGTCAACCATTTGCAGGACGACATAGCAGTGGATGTGTGGTTTTAAATGATGAAAAATGTGAAAATGTAGAAGGCTTCAGCGTTCTTAAAACACAAGCAAAGCTATATAAGAAAATATGGTCGAGACATGGCCATATCGCTTCAAGCAAAGTTCTTACAGATCCATATGCCCAAGTACCGGTTGTCTCTGGAATAATGACTACCATGACTGAAATGCATGATACTCGTTTTTCTGATCTGAATTCCGAGATGATTGAGGCTTGGGAGAAAAACATAATGAATAGTGAGAAAGTTGAATTCAACATTCAGTGGGTTCGGAACTGGTTAGAGGAAGTCAAAAAAGATTTCTTTGTAAAGGAGAAGCTTGTGGCTGAATTAACAGAGCATGATGATTTATTAAAGGAAGAAGAGAAAAATGCGTTGCAGCTAAGAATGCACAGAAGGAGGCAGAATACAAAATTGTCGCTTTAAAATCTAACATGAGTCCCTTGATCAAGGAGAAGCGAAAGTACGATGAGAAAAAGAGCTGTTTACTCTCGGAATGGTGGTTGCAGTAGTAGGACGAGCAGAGTTTTTGGTATATATTTTGATTGCATTAGACTTTTTGAATGCAACTAGAAACTCTTTTCTGTCATCAAAGAACTGGGAGTTTGAAGAGGATTTTTAGAAAAAAGAAAGAAAAGAAGATGAGAAATCAGTCAAATGACCAATGGTGAAGTAGTACGAAAAAATAACAAGAGCAGCATACGAGGGACCATGGTGAAACACACAAGATGAA
Organism: Papaver armeniacum; assembly: GCA_023531295.1. Lineage (NCBI taxonomy): Eukaryota > Viridiplantae > Streptophyta > Magnoliopsida > Ranunculales > Papaveraceae > Papaver > Papaver armeniacum. The sequence continues at coordinate 77,979 of JAJJWW010011883.1, forward strand.
ATGAATCATAAATAAAAATAATTTGGCCAACTACATGTTACACAGTACCTGATTGGTTGGATAACCTCTTTTCCAGGAACTGTCAGAATGCTCCAAGCCAAGGTACTGCTCCCAAGCTCCATAAACATCTCTACTCTGCAGTGCAAAAGATGGTTAACTTAGGTCATAAAATAACTAAGAGATTGGTAAAAACAAAAACACAAAAGCATAACAAGACATGAAACACAAAAGATTGGTACACACCTGAAAACGGCTGGACACTATATCTGAGTCCTGAAGGTAGTCAGGTCGACCCAATGATGTAAATGCGAACTTCCACTGGTTAAATATTAAGCAGATTTCAGTACATGAAAGAATCAGTTAATAACCTAACACGAGTCCATGTGTACTCAAACCGCAGTGTAGACTATAGACTTGGGTTCAAGTCTCACCCACACATTTGACTAGGTATATTATATATATCTATATTACTTAATAAAATCCGGGAGAGCGGGGCCTTGGGGCCTTGGGGGTCTTGGGAGGTCTGATGATTTAAACCGATTTTTTGCGTGTTTTAACTCTTGATTTCCAAAACGGTTTTTCTACTTAATATTCTCTAATTAACTCTATTAATTTTTGGTAATTATATTGTTACCGTTTTATGACTGTTATGGAGGACTTTCAGTGAGCACTAATTACGAATTTATATTCATTAAAAACCGTATTGATTATTTTCTGAGTTATAAACGAACAGTTTCTGGAGAAGATGAATAACAATTGTTTTTCATCTATTATTGAGTTCTGAGCAAGTGAAGAAAGAGTAGTTGTTGGTTCGATTTCTCATAGTGCAGAGAAATCGAACAAGAGAATATCAGCTGTTTTATTCCATAGGGTTTTCGACAAAGAATTGACTGCTAGCACAATCAAGAGGCAGAGTCGCGAAACACCTTAAAGATAGCGACCTAGTCCGCGACTCACTGCTTGAGATTCATTATTCGTAACTGCTTTTGTGCTTTGTTTCCAACATTAAGTTTCAATAAGATTCTGTTATAGTCCAACCAAGTTGGACAAACCAACACGGGTATTACTTCTATATTTGACGCTAAATAGAATAGCTCTGCTAGCCAAGAAAAAAGTAGATGTAAGTACCTTTTAGGGTAAATGTGACTAGCACATTCAAATGATAAACACACTATACCTTGTAAATCTTGTGGTAGAAAACTTCCAGCAGTCTAAGTTTTGCATCGTGGATAAGACAATTTCGACCTTCAGAAAGTTAGACAGGCAAACAAATATTGTATGAGTGCAAATATTTGGGATTATTGAGAAACTTCTTTCAACTAACAAGTACTCCCTCCGTCCCTAATTAGATGAGCTACTTGTAGTTTGCACAAATTTTAAGGCAATAAGGAAAGTGGAGTATATTTAAGTATTTTTTACAATTATACCCTTATGGGCAATAATTAATAAAATTTAGAAACGATTTATCTCTTAAACTATAACACGGTTTTTTATAAACTTTATACCGTTGAAAAGCATTTTAAAACACCTACGCAACGAATATAAACATGACTATCAAATTATACATATTTCTTATAGAAAAAATAATCAATTAAAAGGGTAGTTTTAGAAATATCCCCTTAGTTAGTGAAATAGCTCATCTATTTGTGGACAAAACTAAAAACCAAGTAGCTCATCTAATTATGGACGGAGGGAGTATAATTGAGACATTGTTTTAACTGAACAGTAGGTTACCTTTGTCTTCAGATAACTAATCACATCACCCGCCGTACTCTGTTTCGGAAGCCTAACACTATGGACGACCGTCTGCGAACACATCAAATCAGTTACTATCAATATCATAACCTGAACATGATTCATCGTAGAGATTATAATTGTTGAACGCTTACTCACATCTTCAATAGTTGCATGATGAAAAGCAACCTTTAGAGTTCTGAAACCTTGCAACTTCCATAGTGGGATGTCCAAAACTTCGTAATACAAAATATCGATGCCTGTTTATAAGATTTACAAAATATCGTTATTACTTATTAGTCAATTTCTAAACATGTAATCTAGGTCAGGTAAGGTAATACCCGATTGTAGTGAATCAACATCTCAGACAAGTGGTCAACACCTCGGTACTTAACAGCTTGGGATTTAGGTTGCCGAGAGTAACAATTATGAGTGGTAAGTCGGATCTTGGCTGGATCATCCAAACCAAGATGACGAGCAACACTTTCCGTGACATCATCATATGTTAATACCTTTGACCTGGATAATTAAAAAAGGGAAATTTTAAATAAAACTCAAATATGTACAAAAGTCAAACGATATTTTTTTAGATATAGAGGTACTTACAGCTCTAGACAGAAATCATCTTCCTCCGGCTTGTCTAGAGATCGGAAATGGACAACCTAACACAACAAAATAAATAAAGACTTTTAAAATAGGATATGGATATACTCGAGATCCTTCAACTGCACCAACTATCCTGTCACCAGTTATGTTGCTCAATCCAACCACTGATGATATGACAATGTATGTTATAAATACCTCGACGGTTATGAACATATTCCAGAAAAGAAGGAACATCATGATAGCGGCATGGTGCCGTAGTAGCAGCTGAAGCAGGTTTCTGAAAGCAAATAATGTCCCCATCTTCAAGCTGAAAGGGGGAAAAAGAAGTGAATCTAAGCAAGCAATACTGGATAGCAAGACACTATTAAAAAAATGACATCCCAACAAGTAGATTATGCACTTCATCTACATTACCAGTGCTAGCGTGGAATGTGAGCTTCTTGTCTATGTGCTCGCACATAACTGTAGGCTCAAACCTTATTTCCCGACATCGAGGATGAGCCCTAATAAGATGGTTGCATTAATGACTATTTAAAGCTTCACTGGATAGAAGACAACTGAACAAAAACTAGCCACACATCCAAGTTATTGAGCTACCGCAAATCTCAAAGAAGGGCAAACCTCATAAAGTTCTATTTATTCATCTAGAGAGAACCCAGCCATCTCATTAAGCATTTTAAGAATTTCCGAAGGGTTACTACTACCCTTCACAAAGAGTCTCCCCACAAACCCGATATATCATTTGAGTGTCTCGAACACAAAGGACAACTAATTCTCGATCGAATGAAAAATATGACTACTCAAAACTCAAGACATACCGAAGTTCTTCTTTTTCAAAGATCATAAAGCTAAAAAAAAGAAGTATATCTTCTTTGGATCTATCAGGAGGAGGAATGGGATGTAATTCTGTCGAGTAGTACATATGTCAGGATGATCCAAACCAGATTGATGTGTTGTCCTAAGAACTTAGGAGGACAATTCAAAATAAATTAAATATTCCAGAGATCAATTTTCCATATATAACAATTACCGCCCCAGCTCTATTTCCAAGAACAACTTTAGTTCCGCATTGCCCTTATTTGAAACTTCTCTCACCTGTTCAACCTACAATCCAAAAATGAAACTTGATGAGCCGTAAACTGGTTTTATCCATGTTTCGTCTCACTCGAATAATGGAGATTAGGTCTGGAATCTAGTCTTATAAAGAAGTGACGCATGAGTCATGAGAAACTCGAAGAGAAAGTGTGTTAGAACTTCAGCAGGCGGAAAAACCTTGGTAAATGGCAAAACATTTATGGCTGAGTAGTTACAGAGTTTGTCTCCTCATGAGGCATTAACGGTCGGTTTGGACGGTAAGTATGATTTTGACGCTTTGCCCATAACCAAAAACTGAAATTGCACAGGTACACCAAACTCTTTAGCAACCTCCTCCCGCAAACAACTTCAATTAAGAAAACAGCTATATCCCAAAACAAACAAACAATAAAACCAGCTATAACTATTTTTACTTTAAGAAAATTACAAGTAAACATAAGTTTCAGAACATTGGGGAATAATGAACACAATAAGAAGATACCTTGAAGTATTTAAAAGGCATCTGCTTCTCGGATACGAAAACTGCGAACTTTGTCGTGATCAATAAGATCAAAATAGATATCTCTCCCAACTGCTCAAAAAGGTCCGCATTTCGAGCAACCTAGTAGCAACAATTACCACACTCGGCGAGTTAGTATTGAGTCAAAATTAGAAATTGATAACAAGAGAAGGATGAACGCAAGTACCTTTATAATAGTATACAGATGAGCCTCTGCTTTTTCCTTCTTCTTAAGCTCATTGTCTTCTTCTTGTGAACACGCGAACCGGGTTGCGGTTTCACCTGAACACAAACAATCTTTATAAGAGTTGAATACATGCACTGAGGTGTGAGAAATATAGAACACTCATAGGTAGATGATAATTCATAGATTCCAAACCCCTCTAGTTTGTCATGATCTCATTATCATCCCCTGGGATCCGAGATAGATCCGAGATATGAGTATGTAAATGAAACTATCGGTGCGTAAGATAAAAGAGACAACGATATACGTGGTTCAAAGACCGAGGCCTACGTCCACTGGTCCGAGGAGATTCACTATAAGATAAATGGTTACAAAGATGATCACAAGGTCTTGTGATCATCGAATACATGAGCTAAAACTCACTTACTTCTCTCTATCCTCTCTCCTCTCTCTCTTTTTCGATCCCCCTCCTCAGTGGAGGAGGTGTACATATTTATAGCTAAATTTGGTGGGTCCTATTGACAATGAGCTGTCGAGATCTTATCTTCTTGTATTCTGTGTGTGGTGCGCGGACTTGAATGTTAACCCACTGGGTGTGGTCCGCGGACGTATCACCCCGCGGCTTCTATTGTATCCCGGTTCATCACGCTGACCAACCCTCGTTTCCATCATTGGTCGTACGACACGTGTTCTCTGAACTACATTAAATGTGGGTGGTTGGGGCGGTCCAGCCCACGCCGAATGGTGTCAGTGCTCTTGTCACGTCTGTGTCAGTTGGACTATTTCTGATCGTTGATCCTGTCTTACCTCGTGATGGGTTAAAGCTATCCTTTGGTGCTACGCGGGACTACATATCTCGGATGCCTCTTGATTTCTGACCGTTGGTCTCGACAGATGGCACGTCATCTGAGTGCCACGGATGCCCCTATGTGTCATTCTTTGAGTAATGGCATCCACGTGGACTTTGTTAGTACACGTGGCAATGGAGATAAATAAGTGTACTTACAATTTGCCCCTCTTCTTGCGACTTGGCGTTTGGCTTTTGTTGGAAGAAGAACCGTGTGGTACGTTTTTATCTCCCTCATAACTTCTCCTAAAAAGGCGCTACCTGCATTTATTGTGCATGTTTCCCATGTCCGGCCATAACTGCCCTTTGGGTAGTGGACGGTTTCTTCTGGTTCTATATAAAAAGGAGAAGAGTGAGAGAATGTGACTTTAATTCACATTCTCTGTTTTATTCTTTGTTCTTGTCTTCATCTTCTTAACTCCCTCTCGACACCATCGTCGCCGCCGTTGCTTTCTGCCGTGGTCATCGTGGTTGCCGCTATCGTGGTCGTTACTCGTTGCTTCTTCCTCGTTTCGTTGTTGATTGATTCTTCGTGGTTCGTGTATGATCTTTTGTTCCGTTTAATCACCATCCCCGAGTCCGTCGAGCTTCGATTTTCTCGATGATGCGTTGATGATAAGTTTAGGTTTAAGTATATCCTGGGATTTGAGAGTTAATGCCACCGAGTTGGGTGTTTCGTCGCCATGCTTTTGATTTTACTTTTTCTTTTGAGTTTGGATGATAATCTGAGAGTTTAAGCAATTGTTAGATGAAACCTAGGGTTATCTTCTTTTATACTTCTTTGTTCTTGAGATTTTCTTGATTTTTGATCTTTCCCGCTCCGATCTGAATTCCTATTCGTGTTTGTGCTCGTAGATATGTCTGATCATCCGCGGGTTCCTTACCAAACCCCCCCGTCAAGTCCCCATCGATCTCCTCGGAGTGATCCTAATGTAAGGGGTGGAGCTTCGTCTCCACCTACCCAGGGTAATCTTCGGGAGGGACGAACATCCTCATCCTCCGGTCAAAGGCCTTCACTTAGAAGGGGTGATCCTCCGCAAGGATCAAGGTATGCCGCGACTCGTTCTAGAGGTGGGTCTCCTAAGAAGCAGCCGAATCCTCGCAATGAACCTTTGGATGTGCAGCCCCTCCGCACTCAACCTCCAACGCGGACTAACCCACCCGTGCCTAGTTCAAGTAAGTCGACTAAAACTCTTACTTCGAAAAGAAAGGCTACGGAGATAGGGTCTTCAGGAGACTTAGTTCCTCCTAAGAGGAGGGTCATGGGTTCTCATGAGGATGCTACGGAAGAAGCTTTCGAGGAAAACTCTGTCGTTACTTTTCGTCCTTTATCTCTCGGGTAATAAAAAGTTTACCTTCCGACACATTGATCTCGAGGCCTTCAAGGTGAAGCACGGTCTTCAGCATTTCCAGGTTCGTTTTTATGCCGCTGATAAAGACATAACTTATGAGATGGTTGCCAATTATAAGTACGATGCCTTTCATTTGCTGACAACCGTGGGTGCTTTCGAGGCTGGTTTGATGTTACCCTTGTATAAAGCTGGTGATGATTTCTACTACCGGGTCTTGTCTAGCCGCGATATCGCCAAGAAAAGTCATAATCGCGGGTGCAACAGTTGACAGGAAACTATCTTCGCCATCTTCGTGAATGCTATCTTCGTAGTAAGGGGAAAACGATGATGACTTGCTATGCCCCTAGATTAGAAAAGGAGAAAGGGTGGTATACTCCTGAGAATTTCAACAAATCCTTTGGAGATTACGTTAATAGGAATACTCGTAAGCCGTGGTCTGTGAGTCTACGGAACATTACTACTGTTAAGGGGGAAGTTCGCCTTTTGAGCGAGGTAAGTGACTCCAAGATGGCGAGGATTCCCGGGTGCCGAAGGTCTTCCTATTCCCGCCGAGGAGAGAATCAAGCGTGATCATGATTATGAGTGGTCTCGCCACTGTTCTTGAAGTCGTTGGCCCGTGGGCCTACGGCCGGGTTCCCGGTCCCCGTGGTTGGCAGCCTCATCGGATGACGCCTTCCTCGCGAAGCTTCTCCCGCTCGTTACGCTCATTATCGCCCGGCATGATGAGTTTTGGCTGTATGGATTTTGTTTATAGCCGTGATGTTGATGATGCAGAAGACGAAGATGTTCCTGATGCTAATCTTCCTCCGCGGAATACTGATGTTGTTAAGGTGCGTCGTTTGTTTTCTTCGTATGTATGCCCCTACGTTTTCTTAAATAATGTTGATTATGCCAAGGAAAGGTGATGTCAATGGTTCTTTTATCATTACGTGTTGTAGGTGTGTAGAGGTAAGAAGATTAATCCCAAGCAATCATCGAATTCTCCCACCGAGGGTTCGTCTCATTTCGAGGATGTAAATAGTCCCGTGTGTGGTGATGAGGACTCTTCCGATAGGGAAGAGCGAATTGAGACTTCTCCGCCTGTTCAAGAAGGTGATGGTGATCAAGCAGTTGACGGTGGAGGTGAGGATCCGGCCACTGGTGGTGGTCAGGGGGATCCGGCTATTGGTGGTGGTCAGGGTGATCCGGCCACTGGTGGTGGTCTAGGTGATTCGGCTACCAGTGGTGGTCAAGATGACCCGGCCGTTGGTGGTGGTCAAGGTGATTCGGCCACTGGTGGTGGTCAAGGTGACCCGGCCACTGCCGCTGGTGGTGATAAAGGTGATGTGGATGCTGGTGGTATTGGTGATGGTGGAAATCATGCCGAGGGGGTTACTAAGTCCAGTGTGAATGTTATAGATAAAGGTAAGGGACTTGCTCTTAGTAGTGGTGACAAAGAAGGGGGTGCTTGTTATGAATTCTCCTTTGGTAAGGTTTTATCTGGGGAACAGTCACTTGACATGTCCACGGTTATGGGGCTTGTTTCGGACTTCACTCTGCTTCCAGCTGGTGATGATTGGAGTGTTCTCGAGGATAGCTGCGTTGGTGGCCCGTCCGTGTGTCTGTCGTCGGGGTTTTGGTAGTGCCTACCGAAGGTTTTGCTGGTACCTCCTCCACTATTGGTGGGGCTTTGGTGCAAGGTAATGTTGGTGTTGCTCATGGTGGGAATACCTCGGACTCTCCCTTAGATGATTTCTCGCGATCCTCGGATGCGGATGGAGATGATGCTGTTTTGGCGTGGCTGCAAAGAAAGATTTGCTGGTTGTTCCTCATCCCGCCCCGTGATTGAAGGGGAAAAGAGTTCGGATGCTTTTACTCGTAGGTACATGGAGTTAACCCACGGGAGGCGGTAGATCGAGGATGGGGTAAAAATCTCGTAGCCAGCGGGCTTGATCTTGTGGTGGATCCCCCCTACCGTTGCCGACATGATGGCTATTGCCGATGGGTATCGCATGATTACCCCAAAGAACGGTTATTGGAGGTTTGTCCTGTTCTTTTTATCTCTGATTTCGCTCGAACATGATGTGAGCTAACTTCCCTTATTTTGCTGATAGATGATGAGAAGTGAGTATTGTAATCATCAACTTTACCGGCTCTTCAAGGGTAAATCTCTCAAGCTAGAGGGGAAGCTTCGATATTGCGAGGAGACGCTTTCGAGTGTCGAGGCTGCGGTCTCCGCTAAGGATGAAGAAATAGCCGAGCTAAAGAGTTTGCTTAAGCGTAAGGAGCAGCAGGCACGGAAGAGGCTCAGCTGCGTTCCGAGTTGGCTCGGTTAAGGCCAAGTTAGTCATTCCGAGAAAAATTCCTCATCCATTTCAGGTCTGCGCTCCTTCTTCTTTGGTAGTTTCCTCGCTCCTTATTTATTCTCGAAGTTCTCTTTCTCCCCTCCTCCCGCCGTACTATCTTCAAGTGGGTGGAATCCTGAATTGTTGTGGCTTCGGAGTGAGAGGGCTCGTCGGAAGGGTCGCATTCCGAGTTAGTTGAAAAACTTAAGAGTGAGTCGGCTAAATGGAATACCGCGCGGATGTTCATAATGCGATGGTCGAAGAATGGCGTAAGAAAAAGTATTGCTTGGTAGATTTGCAAAATCGAAATAACCATGACCGTCATTTGTTCAACGGTGCTCTTTTATGGACGCGGGATAATCTTGAGCAAGCCCGCGGGCAGATTTCCTCCTTAGAGATTAAACTTGATGTTCTGGAAGGCGAGCTGCGGCAAGCGCGGTCTTCTCATCCCCCGGATGTGCGGACCTATATGCAGCGTTTGGCCAAGGAGAGAGATGATGCTAGGGCAGAGTGTAGTGCTCTCAGTAGTGCTCTGTCCGCATCTCGAGCCGATGTGGCTCGTCGGGGTTGAACGTGAGAGAGACTTAGAGGTGACTATGTATCGTCTCAACAAGGGGTTGGAATTGAAGAATGATGAGGTTAATCGACATCGTCATTCGGGCTCGATGCTTCGAAATGATCTGAGTGCAAGTCAGTATGCTCATAATCTGCTGCAGGTAGATTATGATAAGTTATCGAATGAATATGATTATGCCGCAGAAGCGAGGGATTCCGCGGTTGATCATTGTGAAGGTATACGTCTTCGTCGTCGAGTGTGCTTTGAATTGTATCTGTCATAATCGATCGTCTTTTTTCGTTCGCAGAGCTCCAAGTATGCTTAAAGCCGCAGATGGAAAGTTTGCCGACGCTCGTGCTAAGGTAGTTCAACTGGAGGGTCAAGTTAGCTACCATCGCGGTCCGGCCTCGTCTCAGACGAAACGTTGAAGCAAGCTAATCAAAGGATAGACCGACTTTGTACTTCCTTAAATCAGCCGAGATGAGGAGCGTAGCCATAGGTCTAATGGCCCGCAAACAATCGGCCGAAGAGATTAATAAGATTCTTGGTGAGATTGAGCTGGACCTTAAGAAGAACCATGGGTTAACCAATAATTATACTTAAGGCCCCGCACCCGCGCTCCCATCAAGTTCTTCTCCGGGCCCTCCTCGGGTGGTAGCGTTCCTTCATCGTTGAAGGATAAACTGCGGATAACACTCCTACTCAGAGACCGTAGTTAGTATGCTAAGGATTGATCTCGGTTGCTTATCCTTTTTGGCATTTTTGTTACTTTGCCTCTTTGGGCTTGTAATCAATCGCATGTATTAGATCAAACTTTGGTGGTAAAATCTGATTTTGAATTTTGTTGAATTTATGTCTATCATCTTTTACTATAATGGAAAATTCCGTAGTTATTGTAACCCGCGGATGTCAATCTTTGAGTTTGATAAAGTGTATTGTTCGTGCAACTCCGTAGGTTGGTATCCGGAATCGTCTTGTGACCTTGCACCCCGTCCGGTGACTCCTTGGCCGAGAGGGTCACCGGACGGTGGGGTCTGGGCCGACGTTTAAGGATGTACTCCATTAAGTTCGCGGCTTGTAATATTGCACGGATATCTCATTCTCGTAAGAAGTCGCCTCCGGTCATACACTTATAGACATTTACTGAGAGGAGTTCGAGAGATTGCATGTGTATGCTCCGATATATTGCGTGTGTGTGTTTTGCACGGATATTGCCTGGTATATTGTAGTGGGTATGATCCATGCTTTGTGCGGGATATCCCTCTTTCTAAGTATAACGTCAATTCCTAATAATAGTAATTGTACAACGATTTACGTGGTTCGGCCTTAAGGCCTACATCCACGGGGTAACAATTGCATCGATATTTTATTATGATGTGACATGGTTTTCAATGTACATTGTGTAAGTAGTATATACATGTGGTTCATATGATGTGTTGTATATAGGTTGTGGGTTTTGAATAAATTGAAATGCGTGGGTAATGAATGGGATATGATATTTGAAAATGAAAACTTGGATTGATTGAAAAATTAAGGTGCGTTACTCCTTTGTCGAGATAGAAACATGTGGATTAGCGAGTCCATTTTCGTCTTCTGAAATGCGCACGCAAGTGATTGATCATGGGTAGTATGGCTTGAGGTATTTGGCATTCCACGGATGCATGAGGATTTCCCCTTTCATATTACGCAGATAGTAAGAGCCATTTCCTGCGATGTCATGTATTATGTAGGGTCCTCCCCAAGTTGGTGCTAATTTTCCCCACTTCTTTTCTCGCTGGTATTGGGGAATGGTCCTCAACACATACCGCCCTTCTACAAAATTCCTAAATTTTACTTTCTTGTTATATTCTCGCCAAACTGCGTTGGTAGTTTTCCATTCTTTGCGTCTTCGCTTCTCTTTTTCTTCGAGGTCGTCGAGCCTTTCCAACATCATGTCCGTGGTGAGATTCTTTTCCCAGGCTTCTATCTTTGTAGTTGGAAGTAGAATTTCCATGAGGATGACTGCTTGACTCCGTAGGTGAGTAGAAATGGGGATTCTCCAAGAATTGATCTTCGAGTCGTCCTATATGCCCATAGAACGTTATGCAGCTGTTCACACCATCGTCCTTTGTACTCATCTAGCTATTTTTTAAGAATGAGTGCCAAATTTTTGTTTGTGGCTTCTGCTTGTCCGTTGCTTTGTGGATATATGGGGGTGGATTTGTTTTTCCGAATCTTGAAGGTGTCGAACAGCAAGTCAATATTCTTTCCTTGTAGTCGTTACCGTTGTCTGAGACTATCTCTCGTGGGATGCCAAACCCGCAGATGATATTTTGAAAAATAAAAGTGAAGACGTCCGAATCCCGAATTCTTGCCGTGCCTTTGCTTCTACCCATTTGCTGAAATAATCCGTTGCCACGATTAGGAATCTTCTTTTCCCCGTCCCTGATACGAGTGGGCCTACTATGTCGATGCCCCATTTCCCGAAGGGCCACGGACTATCGACCGAGTTCAACTTTGTAGCTGGGCGTGGATTCGTTTACCAAATCTTTGACATTCTTCGCACCTTTTCGCCATTCTCGGTTGCATCTCGGATCATGGTTGGCCGCAATAGCCCTGCGTCTTTGCCTTATCCGCTAGGGATCTCATTCCACCGTGATTCCCCGCGTCTCCTCCGTGTATATCTTTCAAAACGACATGTCCCTACGATCGGGATAGGCAGCGACGAAGTGGTCCGAGGAATGATTTTCAGTATAAGGCTTGGTCTCTTAGCTCGTACATCCCTCGCTTCTTGACCGCACCTTCCTAGCCTGTTTGGTGTCCCGGGGAGTTTCCTTCTTTTGAGGAAAGAATGGATTTCGATCTCCAATCCGCCTCCCGACTATAATCGTCGTCTTCCTCCGCTTGCCGTGTAATATCCTCGCTCGAAATCGTCGAATATGTATTCTCCGACATCTTCGTCGAGATATCTTTTTCCTTAGGTTTACGTTGGTTAGCCGTGCACGTTTCGGGAGTTTGATGGATGGTTCGTACACTCTCGTTACCTTGATTGCTTTGACATCTTCGTTTTTAAGCATGGATGATATATATGCCAGAGCATCCGCGTGTCTAAGCTCCTTTCTACGCAGATGTCGGAAGCTGATTTTTGGTATTTGGGAGGCCAATGTTTGTACTAGGGCCATGTATGCCACTAGTGTTTCGTCGTACACATTGTATTCGTAGCCTATCTGCCGTATGATCAATTGTGAGTCGCTTGTTACCCGCACTTCTTGTATGCCCAATTCAATTATCAAGCGGAGAGCGTGGATCACTCCTTCATATTCTACGATGTTATTGGTATGGCCTTCGAATTCCAATCGGAATGCGTGCACGATTCTGTCTCCTGTGGGTGTGGTGATGACGATGCCTATCCCCGCGCCCTCTCTATTTTTGGAGCCATCAACGAAGACTTCCCATTGCCGTGGGTTCACCGGCTCAAGAATATTATTTGGCTCTGGTTTTTCTATTTCGGGGAGCTCATAGCCTCCCATCCTTGTATGCGTACTTCTTCTTCATTGTCCAAAGGCGTGTCCGCTAGAAAGTCTGCTAATACCGCGATTTCTCGGGAGTGTTGGAGCTCATAGTGATGTTGAATTGGTCGAGGTATGTGCTCCATTTTGCTATTCGTCCTACCTTTCCCGCCCCTTTGAGGATGGTCTCTAAGGGTGCCCGACATGGGATACGTATGTCATGCGTTAAGAAGTACGTCCTCGTTTTAAAGTAGACCATACGACGGCTAGGATTAGCTGTTCAATTCTCGTGTACTTTCGTTCGCGGAATTGTGGTCTTGCTAACATAGTAGATCGGTTGCTCCACCTTCGTATGGGTTCGACGAGCACCGCGCTTACCGCGTCGTCTCGTTGCCTGCAATGTAGAGTGCCAAAACCTCCTCGTGGTCCGGTTTCAAGGATGGGGATTTCGCTAGGTATTGTTTAATGCCCAAAAAGGCTTCTTCGCATTCTCGTCGTCCATTCAAATTTAGTCCCTTTTTTCAGTATGTTGAAGAAGAGTTTGCACCTATCCGAGGATCGTGATATGAATCTTCCCAGAGCTGCTAGGGATCCATTGAGCTTTTGTACCTCCTTTAGGTTCTTCGGAGACGGCATGTTTGTTATGGCTCGGATTTTTTCGGGATCTACTTCAATGCCCCTTTTGTCACTAGGTATCCAAGGAATTTTCCGAGGTCACCCCGAAAGTGCATTTTTCCGGGTTTACCTTCATGTTATGCTCTCTCATAGCTCCGAAGATGTCCTTCAGTCCCGGTGGTGGCTCTTTCTTACTTTGCTTTTTATGAGCATATCGTCGACGTAAACCTCTAAAGTCCCGCCGATCCATGGCTTGAAAATAGCGTCGACCATCCTTTGGTATGTTGCTCCGCGTTTCGGAGCCCGAAAGGCATTCTTACGTAACAATAAAGACCATGGGGTGTGTAAAATGCATTATGTTGCTGGTCTTCTTCTCGCCAAAAATAGTTGGTTGTACCAGGAATATCCGTCCATGAATGACAACTCTTCATATCCTTCTACAAGCGTCGACTAGTCGGGTCAATGCCGGGTAATGGATAACTATCCTTTGGGCATGCTTTGTTCAAGGTTGGTGAAGTCGATGCGATTCCGGCCCCTCCATTTTTCTTTGGTACTATTACCATGTTGGAGATCCACGTGGGGTATTTGACTTCTTTTATAAAACCGCCTCTAATAGCTTTCGTAGCTCCGTTTCTACCGCTTTGTGATGCTCGTGGCCACCTTTCGTATCTTTTGTCGCACGGGGTGTGCCAGGTTTAATGCGCAGCTCATGCTGTACCGTCTTTGGGTCTATTCCCGGCATATCGGATAGTTTCCACGCGAAGATGTCCGCATGTTCCTTTAGTAGTGTTATCAGTGAAGCTTCGCGTTCTTCGTCCATTAGAGTTCCTATTTTGATTTTTCTTGGATTTTGCTCCGTCCCTATGTTGATCTCTTTCACTGCCTCCAAGGATGTGAAAGTGGGCTTTGGTTTCCCCAGGTGGGGAATTTTCTTTAATTGCTATTTGGTAGCCTCAGAGTCTTTGCCCTGATTAACCTTTGATGTGGAGGCCTCCGTGCTTTCTACAGAGTTCCCTTTAGTCAAGCTTTTTCCCGAGATTTCCTCCAGATATTCATCGATGGCCTTGTCTTTGGATACCGCCTTGCTACGAGCTTTGCGGGTTTTTCTTTTCTCATCTTCTTCGTTGTTGAGTTGTATTTGCATCGCGTGGCACTCTTTTACGGAGGCTTGGTCACCCTTTATCTCCATTATTCCTGGGGAGTGGGAAATCTAAGGTATTGATGGTAGGTAGCCGCGACTCCCTTGAGCTTGTGGACCCATCTTCGTCCAATAATGGCATTGTAGGGTGAAGGCGTGTTTACCACGCTAAAGCGAGTGTCGACTTTCATGGGGCCTGCATCCACTTGTAAGACAATATCCCCCAGGGGCTTCGTAGCCGTGCCATTGAACCCGTAGATGGTGTAGTGTGAAGTCAGGAGTTGCTCATCGTTGAGCTCCATGTGTTTGAATGTATCGTAAAACAATACATTTACGGAGCTCCCTCCATCGATGAGGATTTTCCTTATGTTGCATCCTGCGATTGGCAATGTGAGGATTAGCGGGTCATTGTGATCTTCCATGTCGTCCTCAATATCGTCGGTTTCAAAAATCAGAGGCGCGTTCATCCACTCCTCGTGCTCTTCTACTTCCTTCCCGTTTATACTGTAAAGCTCACAGTAATCTTCAAATTGTTTTCTCAGTCGTTTTCCTATTTGTGCAGTTAGGGTTGGCTCTTTGCTTTCTGAGCAGGATATAGAGTTCAATGTGCGGTTACCCTCAGGTAGTTGGACCTGCTTGCTGCGTTTGGCTCTATCTTCCATTCCAGGCCTTTTCCACATATTTTTGAGATCCCCGCATCTATCGCCTTTTGTCCGCTATCTTGAGATTTTTGCATTTCTCTGTCGTATGTCCGTAGAAGCAGTGGAAATCGCAGTACTCTTTGGATTCTGCCGAGGCTGGTGGTTGTTTCCCTTTAGACCAGGGCCAATCTAAGTCTTCGCGATCCTTGATCTCCTTTAGTATGCGCGGATAGCTGGTGTTGAGTTTCGTGTAGACCCGGTCTTCAAACTTTCTGCCACTCCTTTTGTGATCGTCTTTTCGATCCTTTTGGTGTGGGTGGGCTCGTCTACTAGCTCCGCGGAATTTGTCCGTGGGGTTCGTTGTGCCTGCGCTCGGGGGTTATCTTTTTGGATTTCTTCCAACCTCGCATGTTTTTCAATGATTACCCTTAAATCTCCCTCAGTGGTTGGGGAGGTACCGTGGATTTCAACAAACAACGGGCTCATCCTATCAAGCCCCCATTTGTAACAGTTAATACTCACCACTGGATCCACATGTCCAATGGCCCGACATACTTTGTGCCATCTATCGGTGTATTCTCGAACGGATTCCCCGTACTTAATTGCAAGTGAGAAGAGCTTGTCCATCCCCGTGTTCACGACTTTGTTGTACATGTAGGTGGCCAGAACTTTTCGGTGAGCCGATCATATGAACCAATGCATCCTGGCTTGAGGTTATCAAACCAAGATAGCGCGGATCCTTTCAGGCTTGAAGGGAAATATCTGCATAGTATAGCCTCGTCGTAATCCCACCTGGCCATTACCCTGTTGTAATATCGCAGATGAGCTGACGGGTCCGCGGATCCGTCGTAACATTCAAAGGTCGGGACCGGACATTTTTGCGGAATGGTTGCCGTAGCCAACTGTCGCGCAAGGGGGGTAGTGTTGGCTTCCTTCATAATCTGTTCTAGTCTTCCACCTCCTTGCCTGGTCTTGAGTTGATTGATCTCTGCTAGCATTTCCGCGCGGAGGTTTTCCATTGCCAAACAATGCTCGTCCTGAATGGAGGACCGTGTCTTTCTTGTGGGTTGTGATGTTGTGGCCTCCTCCGTGTCGTAGTAGTCCGGATTTTCTGGTCGGTAGTCTGGGTCAGACCTTCTACTGTTCCGCGCATCTCTTTGGGGTATTGTTCTTCGGTTAGCCGTTGCAGGGATATTTTCGAAGACCGTCCCTCGGTCCCTGTTCTGTATCGCTGAGTTAGCTTCGTCATGCTGGTTCTCTAGTTCGGAGCTTCGGAGGATCTTCTCTCTTAGTTGCTGGTTTTCCTGAGCTAACAAGGCCACCGCATCCGCGTACGTTAGCTGATTCCTCTTTAGCTCCTCCAGTTGCGCCAATATTTGTGCTGTTTGGTTCGACGCTTGATTGGGTGTTCCTTCTGTAGTTGAGCTTGTCCTCGGGGATCGTGGTATTGATTTCCCCCATGAATGGTATGTCCGGCTCGATTATTCCGTTGGATCCTACCTGTAGTTGTTTGCCTTGTTCATTGTCCGGCGGCATCCCATAGGGATGGTTCTGGATTATTGATTCGGCTATAGCCTCCTGAGGGTCGACTGGTCTGGTTGCATCTGTTACTTTGGTAGCAATCACTTGGGAAGCCCCCTCGGCTGGTACAGCAGCTCTTGCGGCCGCAGCTTTCTTTGCTTCAGTTGCGATGATGTCCGCATTTAAGAGCAATGTGCTTTCCGCTCCGGTCTGCGTATTGTCCGCGGCTGCACGTCCTTCGCCCTTTTGTCTGCTCCTTGTTACTGCTGGTGTGGTCCTTGGAGCATCTCTTGGAGTTATCTTTGTCTTCCCGGCATCTTTGTTCTTTTCCATTGCAATAATCTGCACAAAGAAAGTGGGAGGTAATCCGAGACCCAAAAGTCCACGGGTTGGCTGTTAGTTCAACTTTGATTTTGTAAACTCGATTTCTAGTAGTAATGAGTGTATTCAGGTTGTTAGTTTGGCGATTAGTACGACAGGACATAGACGGGAAAAGGATTTAACCGGGATAAGGTCCATGGGTCACTATCTGCAAAAAGCCCAAATCTTTTGGTGGGAATTGTGTTTGAAATTCTAGTTAGAACCCAGATCTGTGAGTTTAAAGGTTATGTAATGCCCAGATCTGTTGGTAGAAAACACACTAGACATAAATTTATGCGAAAAACGAGTCTAAGAACAGATCTGTTTGCTAAAATCCAGATCTGTTGGTTCAAAGGTTACATAATGCCCAGATCTGTTGGTAGGAAATACAATAGATATAAATACGTGCGAAAAACGAGTTTGAGAGCAACTCTGTTTGCGTTTTTAAATAAAATTTTTGAGGTTGAGGCTGTGAAGTCACAGGAAAAGATAAATCTTTTTATCGGGACAAGGTCCCTGTTTCTAGCGCCAAATTGTGAACACGCGAACCGGGTTGCGGTTTCACCTGAACACAAACAATCTTTATAAGAGTTGAATACATGCACTGAGGTGTGAGAAATATAGAACACTCATAGGTAGATGATAATTCATAGATTCCAAACCCCTCTAGTTTGTCATGATCTCATTATCATCCCCCGGGGATCCAGATAGATCTGAGATATGAGTATGTAAATGAAACTATCGGTGCAGAAGATAAAAGAGACAACGATATACGTGGTTCAGCACTGAGGCCTACGTCCACGGGTCTGAGGAGATTCACTATAAGATAAATGGTTACAAAGATGATCACAAGGTCTTGTGATCATCGAATACATGAGCTAAAACTCACTTACTTCTCTCTATCCTCTCTCCTCTCTCTCTTTTTCGGTCCCCCTCCTCAGTGGAGGAGGTGTACATATTTATAGCTAAATTTGGTGGGTCCTATTGACAATGAGCTGTCGAGATCTTATCTTCTTGTATTCTGTGTGTGGTGCGCGGACTTGAATGTTAACCCGCTGGTGTGGTCCGCGGACGTATCACCCCGCGGCTTCTATTGTATCCCGGTTCATCACGCTGACCAACCCTCGTTTCCATCATTGGTCGTACGACACGTGTTCTCTGAGCTACATTAAATGTGGGTGGTTGGGGCGGTCCAGCCCACGCCGAATGGTGTCGGTGCTCTTGTCACGTCCGTGTCGGATTGGACTATTTCTGACCGTTGATCCTGTCTTACCTCGTGATGGGTTAAAGCTATCCTTTGGTGCTACGCGGGACTACATATCTCGGATGCCTCTTGATTTCTGACCGTTGGTTTCGACAGATGGCACGTCATCTGAGTGCCACGGATGCCCCTATGTGTCATTCTTTGAGTAATGGCATCCACGTGGACTTTGTTAGTACACGTGGCAATGGAGATAAATAAGTGTACTTACACTTCTTCTTTCTTCACCCTAATCTGTAAGATGATTATTAGTTCAAGTCAGCCTAAACTCTTCAAGAGATCATAGAAAGTACATATGCCGGGCATCCCAACCCTCAAGAAACAGTTGTTCATGGTTTCGATTCGACCATCTCACTCTTTCAAGAGACAACGACATAAATTAGGGTTTTTCTGTTTTGTCATGGAAGTTGAAACTAGGGTTTCAATGAGGTCTATGATTGTTGATTATGTTTCAAATATTAATGAAAAATCAGAAATCTACATTGTTTCTCATTGTCTAAAAACTCTTTATGTTGATGACTCATGAGAGATTGAGATAGTTTACCTTTGTTTGATTCTCTATCTGTTGCCGATTTGGGGTTGCCATTAGTTACAGAACCAGAGCGAGAGAGACTTCGATGCGTGCTACGAACTAACAGGTCTTATGAAGGATGAATCGCAAAATAAAAAAACAGTCTAGAAAGAGTTGGGTTCGGAAGCGAGAGACGGTAGATATCGAAAAAGAGTTCGGTTCGGTGACACTTAAAAAAGCGGGAAGTCGATCCAGCCTTCGGATTTGAGCGCCGGAATAGATATGGATATGTTGACTGGTCAACACCGTCGTAATCTGAAACCGACCGTTGGGTTTTTAAGTGCACGGGCTTTTGTTAGCAATTGGGTGTACCGTGAAAAATCTGGGTCGTCACAAATCCATGGATAAATCTTTATCCCTCATTTTTATCTTGCATACTTTGCTTGGATAAGCTCTTTATAACTGTCTGGATGCTCCAAGCCAAGGGACTGGTCCGAAGCTCCAAAAATATTTTTCTACGAGATGAATCATTTGTGCGGGTAAGGTCGATGCAAATAACAGAAGAAAAAGGTAGATCGAAAAAGGGACACACCAGAAAACATCTGGGCACCATGTCCAGGTCTCCAAGGTAACCGGGCTGGCCCAAGGATAAGACTCCGAACTTCCACTGATAAAAATTATTAAACCAAATTAATATATGCAAGTTTCAGTTGATTATATAATTCATATTAATTCACACGTTCGTGCAAAATATAACTTGCAATGTCATTATGTAATGTGATTACAGTAGAATAGCTTAAACCTTGAAAACAACCAAGGGAAGAACATACCTTTGTGAATTCCTCGTCAGGAACATTCGGTTTCTTCTGGATGCGCAACTTCATCTAGTGTCAGGGATTGAATTTCCCAGTTGAAAGAGCATCCCTATTTATAGTTTTCAAGAATGATATTTATAGTATTCAAGAATGAGGGTTGCTAAGAACTCAAGCTAAGATAACCTGAGAATCAAGCAAACACTTTCTCTGTTTAGATGAAACACTGGTCAGGGTTTTCATTAAACATGTGAGAAATACATCTAGCAAAATACAACAGAAGAATACACACTATAATCCGGTTATGGAACCGTGTATAATGACTGTTCGATTTGGAAAATGTGTCATATGAACAATAAGCAATTTGATGTTCATTTAAACACTTAAGAGTTTAATCATGATGCCCACACATAAGTGTTTAAGTGATCAATGAACTCTTAGAAGTATTTAAGAGAGTCATAACAATCTAAACATATTTAAAAAATAAGTCTTTGAGCATCTGCTAAATTCTATTGGGACCGTTGGTAGAAAGATTCGTGAACCGGAAGGCTTGTTCACGAGTCAGGGTGCTATAGTTCGTGAACCGGGTTCGCCAACCTACAAGAATCTCTAACTTAGTTGAGCACATACGGTTCGTGAACCGGGTTCTCCAACTGCTAGCCTTATATACCAACCTTAAAAATTCAGTTTGAAAAAGCGGGGGTCTAACAACCACACCCAATATTTTGTTTGGCAATTTCTATGGAACAAACTCCAATATAATTCCAAGAGTAAAAACTCAATTGAGGAATACTATTAAAGTGTTTTATCTCTTACTCAAAGACAATCAATAGTTAACAAAAACAAGTTTGTAAACCGATTTTAGTGTGAAGTTCTTGGACCAATATCTTTTGTGTTAATCACAACCTATTTAAGAACCACGTGTATAAACCTCTTTAAGGAACAATCACTAAAGGAATATTTCAACACGGTGTCCACTTGAAACATGGTTAGTCCAGACTGGTCTAACAATGTGAAAATAACAAAATCAAGTGTCCAAGATCAATCAAGTCTTATCCAACAAACAAGGTTGGATTTAACAACTAAGATTGATTAACGTACAACATGTATTATTTCAATTATATAAATAAAATATAATGCGGAAAAGAAATAACACAAACACCAGAAATTTTGTTAACGAGGAAACCGCAAATGCAGAAAAACCCCGGGACCTAGTCCAGAATAAACACACATTGATTATAAGTTGTTACACCAATTCCTACTACTTATTCGGACTAGATGTAATAACTGCTTCAGCTGTATTCAAGCACTTGTATAACTCCTAGCAGAACACCGATTCTCTTTAGGAATTCTTTTCGTAAAACTTCTAGAAGAACACAAATTCTCTTTAGAAGTTATTCTCGAAAATCTTATGGCAGAACAAGGTTCTCTTCAGAAGATACAACAACACGGTTGATACTTTTCGATCTTTTGTTTTCACAAAACACCGAATCGATTTCCCTTTAGATGTAAATCAAGGTTT
This sequence comes from Papaver armeniacum, assembly GCA_023531295.1. Taxonomy (NCBI): domain Eukaryota; kingdom Viridiplantae; phylum Streptophyta; class Magnoliopsida; order Ranunculales; family Papaveraceae; genus Papaver; species Papaver armeniacum. The sequence goes on from JAJJWW010011883.1 coordinate 99,045, forward strand.
TGGAAATCTTGTGTTTGTTTTGAGAAAAATAATTACTAGGTAAAAGTAATATCAAAACAAACTTGTAGATTAGGGTTTATTATACTCTTCAAGGAATGAAGAGAAACCTAATTATTCTACAACAAGAACAACTAGAATAAATCTAAAGATATCTTGTTTAAAACTTCTTAAGGATTATTTACGAGATACCTTAATCGAAGTTTTCTTTCTAGCTCTGATTTCGACCAACTAGAGTCGGTATACGATTGAGAACTAAAATCTATCAAAACCTAGGGTTTATGATCAACAACTCATGAATGGTCTTATATCAGAAGAGAAGACCTTAAAACCTAGATTATAAGTTGTAAAAATAATCACGAAGATTATTATCAACTTGGTTTTGTGATCCCCAATCTTTAGGAGTTAAAAAGTGGAATCGGAAAATAAAAATTGGTAATCATGAGTTAGGCATACTAAGCATCGAATACTTAAAAGTCGAGATCTTGGAAACTTATTAATAAAAGTGCATTAGGAAAATAGGGTTATTACTCAAATCAAACCTTACCAAGAGAAACGTTGTACTGATTACGATTATCATTAGATATATTTTCCCCTCTTGTCCAAAACCCCAAGTTGTTATCTCGAGCTTCTTTCAACCACTTGTGAACATCTACATTTCCAAATCAACACCTGAAAAATGATTGATAGAAGGCAAGAAAATTTAATTTATACATGAAGAACACATACCCAATGTCTCGGTATTCCATCAAGAAAAAAAAATCCTTAAGGATCTAGTAGTTTCTAAGATCTAATGCCCAGTTCTCTAAATTCAAAGAGTCAACAGATATAGATATTAGACATAGACATATTCATGTGGTAGTTGTAGTATATTGAAATTTCAGTTTACAATCAAACACCTATATTAAAATTAACCAAAAATCATCCAACTTGTACCTTAACCTCCGTATTAAATTTATACGACCTATGATATGATTTCTTATTTATCTCTGTTCTTGTACCCTCACATCCATTATCTGTTTCGACCTGCTCAATTTTACCTGTAGTCAGCTGAATCATGTAAATTATCATGGGATACAAATAACAGAGGTAAATAATAGATCATATAATTAAATTTGAAATATCCCAAACAAAAATCCATTAAAATGCTCAAAATCTTACCTGAGAATCATGATCCACGCAACTATATACCTCCAAGGCCTCTTAATCTTCCCACCATGAGTCGATGACAACAGAATCAAACATATACATCAATCAAAACCTAGCTAACTAGTACCACCAGTATAAACTGCATGTAAGTAAAAAGAAACCGATTTTATACCTGATCAGATTATTATTTTATTTAGAATGAGTAACGGATTCGAAAGAATATCAACTATCAAGGAAAGAAGAGGATGAGAGAGCTGAGAAAAAAAAAAAGAGGATGAGAGGTATTCTGCAGCGGTTACAATTCTTTGATTATATGTTGATTTAACGAAAATGAATGAGTGAGAAATAAAAGCTTCCACTAAGGATCGTGTAAGGTTTGCGTTGCTATCAAATTTATTTCCAAAAAAAAAAGGCTTCGACATTGAATACTGTAATGAAGATAACTTAGGTAAATAAGTGCAAGCACGACCTAGACTGGGAGCGGGGGTGAGTAAACCATGCGTTTGCGGTTGAATATGAACAAGTATTTGTTATTTATTTGTCTCTAAAATGTTATCCAACCGTTGAACCCTCAAAAACCACTTCTGTTTTGTATCATAAATATTAAAGAAGCTAGTGTACAAAGAGTGGGGCTTGGGCTTAGTGATGGGTGTACTATTTTTTTTATAACAGTCATACATTACTCATTTTCTAGGGTTTTACACGGGCTCACATCCTCTATGCCAAATATCCCATGTATCCTTTGTGCCTACCAGTAATATCTAGACACATGTTCAGACTATTTAACTGTAACTAACTAAACTTGCAAGATAAAAAATATCTTAGATAAAAAAGAAATCACGATTGATCATGATATCCTTCCTTAATTATTTTTTCTTCTCCACGTCAAAAACTTCTCCTAAGTTTGAGTGCTTACGGCTGCACTCCAAATTGACTTTTAAAATTTTGTAACAAAATTCATCTGTTTGGCATCTTCTTCATAAGTTGCTGCTAGTTGATTTTCTTTGATTATTTCACACAATCTTTTGGTTACTTTACATTTTATACTTTTATTCAGGGATGGTTATGAAGGGTGGCTTCTTGTGCTCCAGCAGAAGGCGTACCATTAAGTTAAGCTATAATGGGTTTTAGTGGCACAATAAATGTTATCTAGTTTTATCATACGACACTATAAATGGATACTCGCTCGTTTTGATGAAATTTATTAAAACTTCTCACTTAAAATTAGTGAAAAGTCTAGAAGACATCTTAAAATACAACTGAAATCGGTAGAGAAGGAAAAATACAGTCCAAGCCTCGCTTCATTTATTGACGATTTAATAGGTTAGTTCCTTTATAGATTTATCCACTTGCGACTTTGCATCATAAGGTTTATTTGTAATCTGTACTTAGTTTAACTTCATCACTTCAGCGTTGTTCACTGTTTAGGATAGAACAAGAGATTTATTGAGTGTATACAGTTAATAGATTGAATATTTGGATTACTTCTTTGATTTAGTGTCTATTTTTGTAAATCCAAAATTTGAGTTCTAACGTGCAGAAATATTGAATTCTTTATTCTTAAATCTTTTTGGGAAGCTACTGGATGTTTTTTAATATGATACCTCAACAGTTGACATCGCTTATATGTTGAATCTGTTGACGGTAAAATTTGTTTTTTTGTATTGATTGTTTTCACATTAGTTTGTCCCTCTCTAAATCTAATCGTTTGGTTTCCCTGCACAGGTTTGGTTCTCTAAATCTAATCGTTAAGACGGTACAATCTATATTATGAGCCCTTGATAAATTTGTTATTAAAAGGACACGTAATTCATCCGTTTTTTTTTTTTTTTTTTTTTTGCATCAAAGGCATTCCGAGCTCTTTCGCACAAGGTCGTCTAAATGTCAGAGACGATACTGCTTTTATTGATTTTTTTTACACAATGTTTCGATACACCAATATGAATTATGTGATACCTATCTATTAAAAAGCTTCCTGAAATTTTGATTATGGGTTATTCAATAAATAATCATCACTGATAAAAAAAAAAATACAGTATATTTAATCATCTTAAAGCCTAAAACTATGTTGAAATCTTTTTTCATTTGCATTTGCTTCTCAATCACCTGGATCCTATTGTATATGTATAGGTTCTAATCATATCAATTCCATATAGTTACATCTTATTTGTTTAAGAATCCAAAATATAAAAATATTGAGATCATAAAGACCTACTCGGATTCAAATATTATCTTTTCAAATATCTTAAAAGACCTATTTGGATTCAGATATTATCTTTTCAAATATTCTTTGTTTAAGAATCCAAAATATAGACATATTAAGATTATAAAGACCTGGATCTTATTGTATATCTATAGGCTTAATCATAATTCCGCATAATTACATCTTATTTGTTTAAGAATCCATAATCTCCAACACAATCATCGGTTGAACTGAAGATAGCAATTAATCAAGCACCCCTGTTCAATTTCAGATAACAACATCATACCCTCAGCTCAATTTGAGAGCCAAACCCACATTTAATTCCAAATTGTTTATTAATGCTAATGGCAGCAACAGACTCTATCTTTCTCGCTCTCACTAGAAAGAACCACTCTTATCCATCTTCCCAGTTCTCTTGAACTCTCCTGAATTTTAGGGTTCGGTAATAATTTGGGTCAATACATATTGAGATTATAAAGACCTGGATCTTATTGTATATGTATAGTCTCTAATCATATCAATTCTGCATAGTTATATATTATTTGTTTGAGAATCCAAAATATAAACATATTGAGATTATAAAGACATATTCAGATTGAAATATTATCTTTTCAAATATCTTCTCAATCTCATGGATCATATTGTATACGTATAGGCTCTAATCATATCAATTTCGCATCGTTACATCTTATTTGTTTAAGAATCCAAAATATAAACATGTTGAGATTATAAAGACCTATTCGCATTCAAATATTATCTTTCAAATATCTTAAAGACCTCTCGGATTCAAATATTATCTTTTCAAATATTTTTTTAAGAGTCCGCACAGTAAACCAAAATCATCTTTGAAATTAGTTATTATCTTTCAGATATATTATAAACAAGGATTAATATCTTATAAATAAGAATTAATAATGTGATGGCTATGACTGGTAAACGTTAGTGTTGCACAGTCTTCATCTTTGATATGATGTTTACCGCGGTTGGAATATACATATTACCAGCATTATTTGAGATGAAGTATCTGTTTTGATAAATAATTTTCATTGGTCAACAAATATTTACTCTTTCTTAGATAAGTGGGGCAATTATTTGTGTGAATGTAGTGTTTGATACTCTTGACATTTTGGAATTGAAACTTTTAAGTTAGTAACGTATAAATGTAACCAACACTATTGTTATAATACAGAGACCAGATGTAGTAGCAGAAAGCTAGTATTATCTATTTGTTATTGAGATGTTGACATGCAAATCAACCAAATCAAGATTATGGTTTTTGATACCCTATATAAACTTTCTTCATCATACTTGCATCAACATAAAATTAAAGAGTGAGAAAGAAAAAGTGAGAGAGTTGGAAGTGAAACTTTTTTTCTTTGTTTCAGTTGAAAATTGAGAACAACAATATGTTTAGATGTATTAGGTGTAACATCGTTTTGAAGGTTACGAGGGTTTGTTTTATCATAAGTGCTTGATGAGATGGAAACTGGATAGAGAGGAGATCAGAAAGTTTAATATTTTGAAGAAGATGAGGAAGAAACTATTAGATATAAAAGGAGGTGATGGTTCATCTCAAACACCACCTGCACATGCAGAAGAAAGTGGCTAAGTTGACCGCAGAAGAAAGTGGCTAAGTTGAAAAGTCAAGAAAAGAAGAAGAAAAAGCTCTATGATTTTTTAGTCTTTTTTTTTAGTTTTTTTTTTTCTGTCTATATTTTTTTTCCCTTTAGAGCTAATGGTGGCTTCTTCTTCAACTGAACAAGTATGAAGTTTTCATCATTTTTTTCCTTTTTCTTTTTTCCTAAATCCTGATTTCAATATCACTTCTTTTTCTTCATTATGTATGTACTCTTTATTAATGAAAGAGGCTTTATAAAACATAGGATTTGTGAATCAATCATGATCATCATCCTTGAAGAAAAGTGAAAATGACTGGAACTAGTATCGAATCAATAAGTTTTGAATTTGTGATATTATTAGTTGAACACATCTGAAAAAAAAATTGGATTAAAAATTGGATTTTTAAGTTGGGTTCTTCACCATATCGAAGAGGAATGTATAATTTTTTTGATATTATAAGTGTTAGAGCATTGCTCGGTCGAACTCGCATGCATTGCTATCTCAAGCATGTTTGTCAATGTTAGTGATAAAAACTATAAGTCTTGATTTCTAGCCTATGTAGCTAAAGGTCTCGGACTAGGAAGAAAGTGTAGTTGAGCTCAAGAACTCCATGGCAATCATCATACAAGACGAAGGATTACTCGAGGAACCGGTGGAACTTCATCGACTAAAAGGTATGTGGAGACATGAACTTATTTGTCACTCAAAAGTCTATTTACTCTATCTCCTACTCTTGAGACAAAAGTCGTTTAGATGTATAGACTTTCATTATACACATTTGCTATTTCGAGCCGAGTTTAACTCGCCTATCTATTTCTCTAAATATGTGTTGGTAAGCTTTCGCTTTAACCGAATTCATCTTTACCTAGTGACGAAAGTCATGATATGTTTCAATCACTTTGGAAATTGCTCTGACGAAAAATGGTCTGTGAATAACGGTTATATAACGTTCTCTGAGAATGTTTCAATAATTGAAATGAGAGTTTAGATTACATAACCATTGTAAGGATATAAGCATTGTTGTGGAAACACATATATGCATAAGTCCTTATTCCTTGAACCAAAGTTTGCGAACTTTGTTGATCAAGAGAAATGGAAGTGGCGCAAGCCAAGTCCGCGAACTGGCGGAAGTTCTCACCCAAGAATTTCTGCTGGAATTTGTGTACTCCTTCCATGAGCTTAAGTCCGCGAACCCAATCCGCGAACTTGAGTAGGTTATATCTAAAACCGGTTTTTCTTGAACTAATGTTTATATAAACTAAGGAATGCTTTTGAAAACCGTGGCTATAAAGTTCATGAACCGATTCGAGTGAATCAAACCGTTTTTGCTTCGATTGTGTCTTGTGTAGTTACATAAGATCTAAGCAATTGAACAACTCTCTAACTAGTTCATTTGAGTCATTTGAACTAGTTATGGTGAAGAAGAATATGGTTGATATGAGAGTGTTCATATGGATAACCATTTGGTTGAATATTGTTGAACCAACAAATGTTAATGTTTGGGTACGGTCCATAAACCCAAAAATGAACATTTCGTTTGTGTATAACAAGCTAAGTTTTCGATCCAACGGTTGAGAAATATTAGCTTGAATCTAATCAGGTTTTCATCTAACGGTGAATATTGAATGCTTTGTTACTAAGCTAACATTGATTGCAAACCCTGATTTTAAAGACTATATAAGGGAGAACTCTAGCAACTGGGAAACCTAATCCCCACACATTCTGTGTGATACTAGTTGTGCTAAGCTAGAGTCGATTCTCCTTTAACCTTTGGTTTTCTTCTTCTAAAACCAGGTTAACGACTTAAAGACTTCATTGGGATTGTGAAGCCAGACCGATACTACTTTTCTTGTAGTTGTGTGATCTGATCTTGTTGTTTATATCGTATGAGTACAATTGAAATAATTGGCTTAAGATTTATATTTCCGATAGGCAAGATAGAAAAGAAATCACAAACACTTCGTCTCATCGTTTGTGATTCCGCAATATCTTTTTTCGATGCGTCGATTAAGATTATTATGAGGTGATCAATAATATTAGGTTGTTCTTTAGGAATATAAGTCCGGGTTATTGATTGGTTCCTGTTCACCTTGATTTATCAAAAGACGGAACAAAACTCATAGGTTTATTCGTGGGAGACGGATTTACCTATTATTATAGACTTTTCTGTGTGATACAAATTTTTTTATTAAAGTCTTCGACTTTAGGTCGTAGCAACTATTAGTTGTGGGTGAGATCATCTAAGGGAATCAAGTACGTAGCATCCTGCTGGGATCAGAGGCGTATGAGCATAATTGTACCTTGGATCAGTGTGAGATTGATTGGGGTTCAACTACAGTCCAGACTGAAGTTAATTTGGAGTAGGCTAGAGTCTGTAGCGGCTTAATACAGTGTGTGTTCAATCTGGACTAGGTCCCGGGGTTTTTCTGCATTTGCGGTTTCCTCGTTAACAAAATTCTGGTGTCTGTGTTATTTCTATTCCGCATTATATTTGTTTATATAATTGAAATATCACAGGTTGTACGTTGTTCAATCAATTAGAATATCCGACCTTTTGGTTGTTGATTTAAATTGATTGACACTTGGATATTGGTCTTTGGTACCATCCAAGTTATCTCTGTTTGATAAAGACTCGCAGATTTCTATTTGCTTGAGTAAAGATCAAATCGAGAGATTGAGATATAAACTCGTTGATATACTTTTTGTCTAGATTGAGTCTGAATGTTTAGTTGATTCATTAGAAAGGATATTGGAGTTTGTCCATACAGATTGCTAAGCGAAATATTGGGTGTGGTTGTTAGACCCCGCTTTTTCATAATTAACTTAGTCATTGCTCCATAGATTCTCTTATGCGAGTATGGCCAATTAGATTGATTACTCTTTGTGATTAGTTTGATTGTGTATTTCGATTAAATTAATCATAGGTTCTCTTGTGATTAATTTAATTGAGTATTTTGGATTCAAACTCATACTTGTATGTGATTTTTTATGTCCAAAGAAATCCTTCTTTTCTTTCGAAATTAAGGTCGCTCTTGTTGTTCTTTCGGTAATGACATATTATGGGGGAGAGTTCTTCTTGAACTTGCGCTTAATTGCCATATCTTTGTGGGGAATGCGGTTGTGGAATATTATAGGAGTTATCTTGTATCTTTAAACTCCTTGATGAATGCATTTAGCTTCGGCTTTATGATTGCATCTAAATAAGATGATGTGTGTTTCTTTCTTTTGGTCATGAAACGTATCTTTCGAAAATTTCATTAGGATCCCGTTCTTGTACATTTGCCAATTTTATTGACAAAAAGGGGGAGAATTAATATGTAGTTCACACTACAAATACATATGGTTTTCGGATCATTATGTAAGGGGGAGTGGTTTCCATGTGAGATGGAGTATTAACTAAGGGGGAGTGATACATATCACCATAGTATTGTTGTTGAAGTTGTGATACAATTGAACTTTGACGCTGTGTAATGATACTTTGACACTATATAACAATGATTGAGAACTCTTGTTTTCTTATTGTTATAGCTACGGATTTTCAACAATGATGGTGCTAAACTTACAACCTTTGGGATCATTGGAGTACTTGGAAGTGATGAAGATTTCGAGTAATGTTGAAGATTAGACATGTGGAATAGGAGCTTACAACCTTTAATTTATTTATTTTTTGTATTCCGTATGTATTAATAGTTTTGCCACTAAAATTGACAAAATGGGAGATTGTTAGAGCATTGCTCGGTCGAACTCGCATGCGTTGTTATCTCAAGCATGTTTGTCAATGTTAGTGATAAAAACTATAAGTCTTGATTTCTAGCCTATGTAGCTAAAGGTCTCGGACTAGGATAGAAAGTGTAGTTGGGCTCAAGAACTCCATGGCAATCATCATACAAGACGAAGGACTACTCGAGGAACCGGTGGAACTTCATCGACAAAAAGGTATGTGGAGACTTGAACTTATCTGTCACTCAAAAGTCTATTTACTCTATCTCCTACTCTTGAGACAAAAGTCGTTTAGACGTATAGACTTTCATTATACACATTTGCTATTTCGAGCCGAGTTTAACTCGCCTATCTATTTCTCAAAATATGTGTTGGTAAGCTTTTGCTTTAACCGAATTCATCTTTACCTAGTGAAGAAAGTCATGATATGTTTCAATCACTTTGAAAATTGCTCTGACGAAAAATGGTTTGTGAATAACGGCTATATAACGTTCTCTGAGAATGTTTCAATGATTGAAATGAGAGTTTAGATTACATAACCATTGGTAGGATATAAGCATTGTTGTGGAAAAACATATATGTATAAGTCATTATTCCTTGAACCAAAGTTTGCGAACTTTGTTGATCAAGAGAAACGGAATGTGGCGTGAGCCAAGTCCGCGAACTGGCGGAAGTTCTCGACCCGAGAATTTCTGCTGGAGTTTGTGAACTCCTTCCGTGAGCTTAAGTTCGCGAACCCAGTCCGCGAACTTGAGTAGGTTATATCTAAAACCGGTTGTTCTTGAACTCATGTTTATATAAACTAAGGAATGCTTTTGCAAACCGTGGTTGTAAAGTTCATGAACCGATTCGAGTGAATCAAACCGTTTTTGCTTCGATTGTGTCTTGTGTAGTTACATAAGATCTAATCAATTGAACAACTCTCTAACTAGTTCATTTGAGTCATTTGAACTAGTTATAGTGAAGAAGAATATGGTTGATATGAAATTGCTCATATGGCTAACCATTTGGTTAACTATTGTTGAACCAACAAATGTTAATGTTTGGGAACGGTTACATAAACCCAAAATTGGACATTTCATTTGTGTGTAACAAGCTAAGGTTTCGATCCAATGGTTGAGAAATATTAGCTTGAATCTAATCAGGTTTTCATCTAACGGTGAATTTTGAATACTTTGTTACTAAGATAACATTGATTGCAAACCCTGATTTGAAAGACTATATAAGGGAGAACTCTAGCAACTGGGAAACCTAATCCCCGCACATTCTGTGTGATACTAGTTGTGCTAAGATAGACTCGATTCTCCTTTAACCTTTGGTTTCTTCTTCTAAACCAGGTTAACGACTTAAAGACTTCATTGGGATTGTGAAGCCAGACCGATACTACTTTCTTATAGTTGTGTGATCTGATCTTGTTGTTTTTATTGTACGAGTTCAATTGGAATAATTGGCTTGAGATTTATATCTCCGATACCCAAGATAAAAAGAAATCACAAACACTTCGTCTCATCGTTTGTGATTCCACAATATCTTTTTTCAATGCGTCGATTAAGATTATTGTGAGGTGATTGATAATACTAGGTTTTTCTTCGGGAATATAAGTCTGGGTTATCAATTGGTTCCTGTTCACCTTGATTTATCAAAAGACGGAACAAAAACTCGTAGGTATATTTGTGGGAGACAGATTTATCTATTACCGTAGACTTTTCTGTGTGATACAGATTTGTTTATTAAAGTCTTCGACTTTGGGTCATAGCAACTCTTAGTTGTGGGTGAGATCAGCTAAGGGAATCAAGTACGTAGCATCCTGCTGGGATCAGAGACGTAGGAGCATAACTGTACCTTGAATCAGTGTGAGATTGGTTGGGGTTCAACTACAGTCCAGACCGAAGTTAATTTGGAGTAGGCTAGAGTCTGTAGTGGCTTAATACAGTGTGTGTTCAATCTGGACTAGGTCCCGGGGTTTTCTGCATTTGCGGTTTCCTCGTTAACAAAATTCAGTATCTTGTGTTATTTCTATTCCGCATTATATTTGTTTATATAATTGAAATATCACATGTTGTGCGTTGTTCAATCAATTAGAATATTCGACCTTTTGGTTGTTGATTTAAATTGATTGACACTTTGATATTGGTCTTTGGTACCATCCAAGTTATCTCTCTTTGATAAAGACTCGCAGATTTCTATTTGCTTGAGTAAAGATCAAATTGAGAGATTGAGATATAAACTCTTTGATATACTTTTCTCTAGATTGAGTCTGACTGTCTAGTTGATTCTCTCGAAAGTATATTGGAGTTTGTCCATACAGATTGCTAAGCGAAATATTAGGTGTGGTTATTAGACCCCCGCTTTTTCAATAAGCTGAACAGATCTGAAACTAAACCTTGTTAGTCTAGTTTATTTTCTTATTCGAGAATGATGTAGTTTAGTTTTCTTGGCAGAAGTTCTCTTCCCTCTTCCTAGATTTTCGTTACATGAAATTCAGGTGAATTATTTTTGCTTGTTCTTTTTCGGTTATAGAGACAGTTTTGTATGTCTAGTTTTATAGGAACTACTAGTTGTGTAAGACATGACTATTCCAATAGAATCACTACCAAACAATTGGCTATAATATTTTTACTGATTATGACTGCCATTCTTTTACAGAGAGCTGCTCCACAAGCCGATTGTACTTAAAGAAGGCAGTTCAATTTTCCAATCCTTGATATGGGGTTGTTTCCTGCACTCATATGCTTAACTTTCTAACCATGTAGCTTGTGACCACATTTCTTATTTTCTGGTGTGTTCATCCTGCAATGGATTTTTGGTGAGAGTCTCATTGTCTAATTTGTGACGTGAATATAACCATCTTTCCAGTATTTGTGAGCTACTTCACTTATGGTTTGTCTTGTGGGTTTCCTCTTAGTATATTAGTTATAATTGCAGCGTCTCTATATTATGGTTAAATGGATGACTTTATTTTGGCAAACCAGAGCCCTTTTGTGAGAGCTAGGTTGAAGTTATATGATGAGATCCAGGAATTCCTGATCTCTGTAATAATAAATGGATTGTTGAAATTAGTTCGTTGGAATTTCTCGGAATGTTGATATATTTAAAATATTCCTCTTCAGTTTGCCAGGATTTGAAGGATGTGTCACATATAACTGATGCTATGAAAATACGCAATAGGCAATTGCTCTTCACATAATCAATTTATCGCACAAGGGTGTTTTCTTTTTACTCTTTATTTTGGAGAACATAACTAACTATCGATTCCACCTATTGGTATCATTGACATGCGAAACTCGTTGGTGAAGGTTAGGGGTACTGACGTCTTCCTTCTGATACAGGTTATGCAACTGTTTTTTTAATTAGATATAAGATAAGATAAACAATTTTGAATGGGCTCGTGATTCTGAGTACATATTATGTGGCCTTTTTAAGCGACTGATGATCCAGGCCTAGTCATTGTCCCAGCTCGATTGGACAAGCAAAATAGATGAAGGTTAAGATGGGATTGCATATGTTATATGGAGCCATGATAGTCCCCACATCATACTCCTAGTAGCTACTAATAGTGTGGTCTCTGTTAAACACAGCTCGTGTACATGTACAATGGCCAAATCATCTCGTTATATGTGTTTCATTTACCAAATATGGGAAGTGAAATGATGAGGGTAACTAAGTACACTACAATCTTTTCGTATCAAACTATAAGTCTGATACCTTGAGTTATCATTTATGGACAAAGTCGAGACAATACGACAACAAGGTATACACTTGATAATAGTTAAGGTATAAAACCGATATACTATTGGATAACTATCAAGTGTCTTGGATTAACGTACAAGTGTTATTTACTTTATTATAACTAAACAATTATAATGCGGAAGTAAAGTAAATGACACGGCAATATTTTGTTAACGAGGAAACCGCAAATACAGAAAAACCAGGGACCTAGTCCAGTTTTGAATACTCTCATAATTAAGCCGATATACAAAGAACAAAGTTTACTTCGTATAATTGAGACCAAGTAATCTACCCCTAGTTACTTAGTTCCCTCAGTATCCATGCGCCTATAACCTTCTGGACAACGCACATGATTCCCAAGATAGAAATCACTATCTTAAGTTACTTTACCAATGTAAAATCTTAAGCACTCAACTCATTTTGATCGTCTTCCAAACAGTAAAAGAACAAAGTTGTTTGGTAACTACTCTATTAATCTTTAAGAATAAAGATATGTTGAGTTTTGACAAAGGCTCTTCCATTTAACAAGTAAACTCCTTTGTTGTGTAAGATCAATCAAGATCCGAAATAATCAGATCTAAATTCACAAGCTATCTGATTCAGATATTGAAGAATACCACCAAATGATAGTTGCCGATCTATATGACTACTTGACCAAATCTACCGAAGATAAATATGATCTTAATCGGATCCCAGCCGATCAAGGTGTGTGCACTAATATCACAAGATGCGAAACCAATCAGAAAAATCTTCTTGTCTTCAAATCTTCAACTGTCTTCAATTGTACCTGCACACAAAACTTGATTCAACTTATGATCGATCACGCACAGAACGGAGTCTGTTAACAATGGATTATCACAAGTTGTCTTCAGATCAAAAAACATTTATGAAGATCCCGTCGATACTTTGATCTAGTTTGAGTGACCTTATGTCAGAAGAGATTGCTCTCAAGAATAATCAAACTAGGTGCAATCAAAGTTTCAACAACCGTTAGTCAATCAAATCAATAATCGAAAACTAAAATAACAATGCAATTATCTCGGTTTCCACCAACAATAATTTCCAGAGCTTCTTGATCCCACAAAAGTCTTTAAACGACCACACGTTAGAGATTTCTCCTAATTAGGGTACTTTTCTCTCCGATAAAGTATTACAAGTAATACTAGTAGTCGGCTCCACCGAAACAACAAAAAGATGGAGCTTGATTGGCTAATGATAGTCTGCAAGAATTAAAAACTTCACTATTTATAGACCAAGGTTGTTTGGACAACAAGGAAATTCCAAAACCGAAAGATTTTCAAGATATGCAATAAAGTACCTAATTTTGGTTTTCATATTTCCAACTAATATCTGACCTGTATATCTTAAATCTCTTTTTAGAAAATATCTAATATTAGTTTAGCATTTAACTAATATAGTTTTCCTAGAGATATGTTTTGATTCTTTGGAAAATCAAAAACATATAATTCGAAAATCTTAACTAAAAGATTCTCCAATATTTCAGTTTGGGATCACCTTGAGTTTTAAGGAACATCGTTGAACAATCAATGATAAGAATTATGTACATGTTCAAACTTTGTCGAAATATAGAACTTTCCTATCTAGCAAACCCTAATTCCAAACTCACACAAAACCCTAAAGTAATATGTGAATATTGAAATTCGGTTTTGCTCTTGGGACCGGTTCTACCATGACTCCCAACATAGGCTAGGATCGGTTCAACCATGACTCCCAATATAGGTAAGGATCGATTCTACCAAGACTCCCAACAAAAGCTAGGATCGGTTTACCAAGTATCCCAAGATAAGTAGGGATCGGTTCTACCTTGACTCTCAACATAAGTTAAGATCGTTTCTACCTGAATTCCATCCTTAGGTTCGAATTGCTCATCCAATAGATCTTCATAGAAATTTGGAACAAAACACATATTGATTTCCTTTCGATTACGAAAGAACTTCGCATATCTACTTCCTTAAACCAATATAATAAAACATAGTTTCCTAGGATGAAATCACATCTATATCCAATACACAATAAGTAACAAGTTACATAAATTATGTTTATGTCGCATTTACAAAGTTCAAAAGATAAACGTTATACTTTGTAATTCAATATATTTCCTTGACACTATGATCGTACTAATATGACCAAGTCTAATAATAGAGCATCATATATATAACCTCGCATGTTATGTTTTCAATCTTAAACGAATTGAAAGAAACAATAGGAATGGAAACAAATCAAGTCAGTATTACTAACCTCAAGTGGAAGGATGATGTCTTCGTTGTAGTCATTACGTCTTCGCGTTCTTCAGGTCTTCGGAGTAATACTTGTATATCTCAACATTCCAAGACTTTTTAGTATAATCTAAACGAAGTTATCTCTAGTAATCTTAATCAAGTGACTCTGATTGAATTTTGATACTAAAATATGACAACTAATATTGATATACCAACGCTTGGTGGGTTCAATCGAGCAATATTCTAACAGGAAGTTTGTTGTAATCTGCACTAAAGATTATATTAGTCCTCTGCCTTGTCACACATGGGAGGTTATTTATAATTTTCCTGTTGACACATTAGACTTAGCAGATGCTAAATAGTTGGGTATTTGTCAAAAACATTGTTGTAGGGTATTTGTCAAAAGAACATTGTTCCTCTAAAAATATTGTTATGTAAATTATATTTAACAGTAACAGAATATTCAAATATGTTTGCCAATTTCCAGGCTATCTACTGCAAATTGCATCTTAGAGGTTAATTGGCTTCGTAACATTTCATAATACAACTCCAATGCTCATAATTTTTAATGCACATCTTAGAGGTCCATTGACTTCCCTGCATTTCATAGTACAAGTCCGGTGCTCATAAACAAGATCTGAATTCAACAACAATTATTTGGCGAATACATGACAATAGTATAAAATATCCATTGAAAAACTCATTACAACAACAATATATCTCATCCAACAAATTCAATAATACATGTCATTCAACAAATATATAACAAAAAGAGCTCTGACAATATCACAAATACTATTATTCATTTGCATTACTATCGCTTTTCTGATATGTCTTCCAGGATTATCGAGTTTTGAAAGGATAACTGAGAAAGTTGAATTCAACATTCAGTGGGTTCGTAAGTGGTTAGAGGATGTAAAAAAGATTTCATTGAAAAAGAAAATATGGAAGCTGCATTTATCGAGCAAGATGAACTATTACAAGTAGAAACGCACAAGTCCATTACAGCGAAGAATGCCATGGAGGAGTCAGAAAAGAGAATTGTTTCTTTGAAAACAAAAATGAGCCTCTTGATCAAGGAGAGGTGAAAGTATGAAGAGAGAGACAACCATTTACTCTCCCAATGGCGATTGTAGTAGTTGGGTGAGATTAGTAGTTGGTATATATTTTGGTTGAGTTAGCCTTTTTGGGTGAAGCTAGAACTCTTTATGTCATCATTTGTCAAGTTTTGTGAAAAAGTGAAAAATCTGTTATCTAAAGACAGAAACACATATTCTCTGATCATTCAAATGTCAAAAACTCTTTTGTATAGTGTCTAACGTTGAGATTTTTTGAAGTTTCAGTTCTGCTCCAGAAGTTCAAAAACTTCAAATTTTGGGCTTTAAAGGCAGGGAGTTTTTTCAATAAAGATTGACGTTGCCCCTTAAAAGCTTTTGCATCATATGGAAATCTTTTTACACGGCCTTGATGCGCTCTTGAAGCCATTCGAAATCAAGACTTTCAGCCAACTTTAGTTTCTCCTCCCACATATTAACTAGAACACCGCTACCACGGTGGGAGGGTCTGATAGAAAAAAACGAAACACCACTAATTACATAACGCGTTATACATCATTTTTTTTTTGTCGGAATGTTATTTTTAAGGCTTATATATCAGTTTAATTAAAGGATAACCGCCTCCGAATTTTTCGTAAAAACTCTAAATTTGATATTGTTGTTTGTACTCATTGTGTAGATCTCTTAAAAAATATTTCCAACGATATAAAATTTGTAAAATTCCAAGGCACGGATTTTCAGATATGTTATATTCTAGTTCATTTGTCAATGATACCCATGAAAAAGTAGGATACATAAAGAATTATAGTAATTGGACTAAAAGGGACGGGCATTTTTTTTTACGAAAATGCCTAATACATATTTGCCCTTCCTCTTCTGTTTATTTACGAAAATGTCTGATACCTATTTGCCCTTCCTTTTTGGTTTATTTACGAAAATGTCTAAAGGAAAAAAAGAAATTAAAATCAGGGAGGAGTATTTTCGATTTTTAATAATAACTATTCCCAATCTTTTTATCAAATTGCATATTTTTGTTAGATTAGACTTCATTATAAAAAAAAATGGCCATAAAAAGGACTTACTCCCTTCGGGCCCTCCGGTTGGTCGGCCCAATTATTTATGCAGACAACTCGCTTAGATGGTGTGGTAATAAAAAGGTGCAGTCGTTACGGGGGATTGGTCAACCAGAATCAAGTCTTCAACAAGTGGCGAGGCTCTAGCACTTGATTTAATCTTACTCCTACCAAGGGTTTAACAACTCTCATTGAATGGTTCATTTATTTTCCCATCTTGTACACTCAGTTTGTGTCTCTGGCAATGGGATCGACTCCCGAACGAACAGTGTGATCACAAACAACAACCTTTGCTTCAAATACCTTTTACGAGTACCATTTGTGTGTGTTTATAGAATGCAGAAGGGATGAATTATTAGATTACAAGTGCACAGATACCCAACTATGAGATGTGCACATGTTTCTTATGGTAAAAGATGGAGCAGAGACCAAACTTAAGTACTTTTTTTTTTGAAGCAAGAAACTTAAGTACTTTAACTTATATGTGAAATGAAAACACTATTACAGTGTTTAGGTAAAATTACAAGGAAAATCTCAGCAGACATATAAATTATTTTATAGTAATAATTGATTCATCTACCATGGGCTAAAACGACAAACACCCAAGAGTACACCCCCCAACCTTTCCTAAAACATGGACCCCTTCGCTATAAAACTACAAACAAAAAACATGCATAAAAAACAAAGAAACTTTTTTTCACTATGTAGTTGTCATGGATTTGACTGACAATTGCCAAACTGAACACTGCATACTTTTTCCACGCATATGGAAAAGCTGAGTCCACGACGTCAAGTTACTCCGACAGGTGATCTACATTGTTTCCCATGGGAAAATTCTTCAGACTCATGATGGCAATGTAAATCATCATCAGGATTAAGCAAAAACCATTAAAAAAATAACAAATCGAGAAACAGAATCAAATCAAAAATAAAAATTGAAACAAAATGTGTGGACATACCATTTATAACCACCGGACCTGAAAATATTAGAGTAATGTTTTTTAGTGTTCAACCTAGAGAAGTTCTCAATTGTCCAAGTGAATCTCAAAGATGGAGGAACCTCAACTGAAACTACAAAAAAACAAACATCAAAACTCAATGTAAATTTCCCAACTATCTTTCTTTTTTTTCAGGGGTATTGTTGAGCCTGGTGGATGGCCAAACAGGTTTCTCCACTATGGTAAGAGAAGTGTGCGGTTGACCATCAAGCGCCGGGACTGGGGACATCCGCCCACGTTTGTAGGTTAAACGCGGCATGTGAACGTTAGACTCGACGGTTGTAGCACAAATGCAAAACGCGACGTGTGAGACACAAACGCGAGCGTGAGAAACAACAACGCCAACGTCAAATGTCCAACAACTATTATTTATAAAACCTATAAACTCATTCAAACTGAATTCATTTTCACTTACATTCTTCTTCTAAAATTCTTCTTTTTCTATAATTTTCAAAACCCATAATTCCTTCTTCTAAAACAAATTTTTATTGATACAGTATGAGCAACTTCATAAAAAAAGCGGTCAAGAATATAAAGCAGAAAAGATATCGAAGAAATGAACTGATACCGCGGCCTGCCACATATGTAGATTATTCTCAAAATCGGGAAGCAAAGTTTGCTTCGCCGAGTGTCGATGCTGATCCATCATTAGTCCAACGTCATGTATCGGGACATCAAGATCGGTCTGAGGGTTATTATAGAATGAGAGGTGGATTTTCAGACTTAAAGGATGTTTATGAAGGTTTACCCTTAAAGTCCGAGAAAGGGTTGTGAGATATCTCGGCGTGCGCTTTATAGCGTGAAGCCTAGAAGACACAACAACATAATTACGACAGTATTGATAGAAAGGTGGTGGCCGACGACACACACGTTCCATTTTATGGATTTTGAAATTGGTACGCTTGTTTAACTTAACTTAAATTTTATGTTTTAAATAATCAAAAGAACTAATCATAGTTGATATTATTCTTGTAATAGGAATTACTCCCCTTGATTTGCATTTCATTTGTGGAATCCCAAGTGGAGTGGGACGTCCAACACATACAACCAAAATGAATGGCAATCAAATAATAAATGGCAGACGCTTCTTCCCTCATTTATAGAATAAAATATACGTCAAGATCATAAATATTTGAAAGGAGGTGGGGTATTATGTTCGGTGTTGAAGCTTTTCCCTAACCAAAACAAAAACTCAGAAAATGTGGATGACTATCCTGAACTCGAAAGGGTGTTTATCTTATGGATACTGGGTCAGATGTTCTTTCCAAACTCAACTTATGTTTCTCATGTTGGTTGGCTTGAAGCGTTAGAAGATCTTGACATAGCATCGGATTATAACTGGGGCTTTGCAATTTTAGCAGAAATGTACCGTGGGCTGGGTCAAGCGTCCATGGTGTTTATGGGTGAAAACTACTCCTGCAGAATTTGGTAATTTGGGTGTGGATGAGGAATGAATTTAAACCTTTAAACAAATGCACTGCGCGGTGAGTGCTTGTAGATTCGAGAGATCAATGCAGGCAAGTCCGGCCTAAACCAAGAAATGGCCGTTCCAGACTTGTTTCGGTCACAAAGTGAAGGAGATGGGGTTGATCTTAGGGAGGGAAGCGAAGAAGGTGTTGATATTGTGAAGGTGTTGGCTTGCTTATGACTTGTAACGTAAAGGTGAGCAGGCTTGTGATTGATGCAAGCAAGCTCGGGGTGTTTGAATACGTTTTGTATTAACACTTGGTTTTCTGTCTCGTCCGAACTTGTGTTGTTGTTTGAAATAGGGCGGAGAACCTATTTATACAAGTCATTGAGCCTCATTCACGTCTCTCGTGGGAAGTGGAGGAAGTGGAGTGATGGAGTTGTGGAGTTGTGCGTCGGTACCACACGACCGGTCTTGCCCACTTCTCCCTGTTCATCTCTAACCGTCCATGACTTCCCCGACACGTTCTTGTGATGGCGCGTTGCACGCTGCACGCTGTAAACCGCCAGACCAATACCCCAGTATGTATCCCCCAGTTTGTGACATGATTGATGTCCGGAATGTGTGGATCGTGGATCCACGAAAGATAGCATGTAATGTTGAATTGAATAACTGTGTTATTCAGGAAGTCTTCGATACTTGTGAAGTATCGTGTGTATTTTATGCAGGTACGCATTATGGTGTGGTAAAGTGATGGGTAATGATGCCTCACTAACCAAATAACTCCTGACCAGGGTTGTATAACCAAGCTGGTGAAGTTGGACGGATGAGATGATCTTTGAGACACTCATCTGCGACCGTTAATGAATATTAGGGTTTTGAAGAGGAGCGCAAGCATGACTCTTCAGCTTGGTCGAAACCAAGTATGGGAAGAATTTTGGAGAGGACCGACCGGGCGTGTATGTAGATGGCATGCTGGTGTACACGTCCATGTCTCACCGTCCCATGAAGGTGCGATCTAGGCCACTCAATTTGACCGGCAAAGAGGAGTGGTTGAGATCGGTTTGCGCAGAAATCCTTGCCGCAAAGGAGTTGGAGATCGCATGACATTCCTGCACGCGTTTCAAGACGACCCATCTTGGTCGGTCTTGGTCGATCATACCAGTGTGTAGGTGGTAGGCTGGTGTTCACACCTATACCTGACTATCCCATGAAAACGCGATCTAAGCCACTCAAATCATCCGGTGAAGTTGAGCGGTCGAGATCAGTTCGTGGTTTGGGAGGCGCGGCCATGCTAGTTTGGACGCACGTTTTGGATTGACCAGGCGTGATATGCCTTGGCCGAACACATGAGGGGGTAGATGGGCTCACGGTGGTCATTCTGGTATGACCGGCCCTTCTTTAATCTAATCTGTGACCCTCCATTTGTGCCGGAGAAGATGGACGTGCGTGATGACTTGAAACCCTAATTTTGGCTTTCAAGCCGTGCGTCATCTCTTGTTTGGGTGATGATTTTGTCACGGCCAAACATTGTTGGTCTTGACCGATTGGTCAAGTGTGTAGGCGGTCCCACGGTGATCGTGTTGACATGCTCTGGGCCCTTTAAGTCTACATCTACACCCTCCATCTATACCTGCGAAGATGGATGGTTAAGACTGTTTTGCGACACATGTAATATGCCGCAAAACCCTAATTTAGGTTTTCCGTCCATAATGCTTGGTATGAACGGTTTCTTGGCAGGTTAGGCCAATGACCGACCATGCGGGGTCGGCCGTGGGTATTCCATACCGCTTGGGGGTGATGGAATTGATCTGGGGTCATCCAATCATGCTTATGGAGTTGGATGATGCGATCGAGATCATATCCGGACCGATACGGTCAGTCCGGATGCTCAATCGGGCTAGTATAACACACCGAGAGGGGCTCAATCGGGCTAGTATAACACACCGAGAGGGGCTCGGGCTAGTATAACACACCGAGAATCGGCACGTACGGGTATTTCGTACATGGTTTCATTATAGTGCTTGGAGGTTCGTGTTATTCTCAGAAGAGTAACACTCGGTCGTCATGCCACACCGATAATGAGTAATCGGAAATACAAGGCCGATATGAAATTCACGGGAAGGGATTGTTGCCACATGCTCCAACCTGGAGGAATTTCATGTATTCACGAGAATGGGATTGTTGCTACATGCTCCATTCTTGGTGAATTAAGTGAGGGAGTATCCAACACTTATAAATGGCTTTATCTTTTACAAGATGTCAGCGCATGATTTTTCCGGTCTTTTACAAATTTAACCTTAAACGAAAATCCACCATCAACACATGGGTGTAGCTAACTTCACTGGTTTCTGGGGCATCATAGAGGTAAATATCAAAATTATTATTTTTAAATTTAAATAATTTTTATAAACAAATGTAGATTAAGTCAAAATACTAAAATTATGGAGTAATTTGCAGTATTGGTGGTATACCTACTTCCGTGTTGGTAAACCAATTCTTAAAGACGATACCATAAATTTACAATCTTGGACATGTACGTCTCGACCAACTGGACGAAGGACACTTGCAGCGACGTCTCGGGTTCTAGTTTTGTTTAGAGGTTTCAACACATGACTCAGAGCCACAAGAATGTTGTTGTTCACCCTTACCTTGATTTTTCGGAGTATGGTGGTAATGATGGAGAATATATTCTTGATTATTCTCTCCGTGGAGTTGTTTTTTACTCTCCAGATTTGGATAAAGGGGTTTGGCACCAGGATAAAGACCGCAGTACCATATACAAAGTATATATGCAATTGTAATTAACCCGCCACCACAGATGCAAACCTCTGCATCAGATTTTGATCGGCTGAGAAGAATCAATTGGGAGAGGTATGAACTAAATACAAAGAGGAATATTGATGAAGCGCAGTATGTCACCTGGTACATGTCGATTGCGAAGCCTGTAATTAGGACACACACCATGCACATCCATGGGTTTAATTTCCAGGGGTTATCACGCCCGACTCATGATGCAAATATCGTTCCTAGCCATCCACCTCTAAAAGAGCCATGCTTTATGACTTACCCCACCACGGGTGCAAGTTCTTCATCATCTTCGTCAAATATGCCCGAAATTCGTTGGGAGATGCCAAGTATTACTTCACAAGGTGAGCCAACCACGATACCCATTGTTTCCAAAGCTATGGAACATGATTATCCTTACTACAATGTAACTGCCAGTAACAAAGAGTTGAAGAGCCAACTGAACGATATGTATTGGCTGAATCGGCAAATAGAGGCTATACACTTGGGTATGTGTCGGAAATGGCACGAAGACAAAATGTTTGGATTGAGTCAAACTGTAAATGATGATGGGAGTTCACAGTCTACTGATTTCACCAGGAGCAACAGATCATTGCACGATAGTGATAATACAGTGGTGGGAGAAACACAAGTACGACAGAGTTCTTCATCGCAAGTACGACACATTACTTCACCACAAACCGTGCCTGTATCTCAAACTCAAGTAATTCAGCCAGATTTTAGGCGCATTTCATCATCATTTTCGCCCTACAACCCAAATGATTGCTACACTGTTACACCACCACAACAACAACAACAAACATCTTATATGTTTGGAGGACCGAGTGCTTTCCAACTGAGTGCTTTCCAATTTCATAATGTTGTTCAACCAGTTTTTTCCCCTTATGGAAATTTAGTTAATATGTTGGCAATTGTGGATATCCCAGGTCTTGGAGAATTATTGACTCCAGAAGATAACAATGAGGGAGTTAGCGATGAGCGACGTTAGAGAGATTGTAGTTTTTAATTATGCTACACTTGTAATTCTAGTTTTAAAAGTACGACGGTTGGACTTAAATGAAATTACATATGTTTAAAATTAAGCGTTTTACATTAGCTTCACTAAATTACATATGTTTAAAATTAAGCATTTTACATTAGCTTGACCGATGAGAAGTACTAGGTGGAACAACAACTACAAAGACCTTAAGGAATTAGAAACATTTTTCGAGACGAAAAGCCACATTTTCCATCTTCGCCATTCATCCAAAGATCTTGTTACCATCTCAGCATCAGTTTCACCTCTCAGTCTATATCGATTGACTTGCATAGTTAAAGCGACAAACTCATTTACTTCTTTCTTAATTGTACCAAAACGATTTTCTATTTCGCATATAGCACGATGACTCGGATTACGGGTGTCACTGCGGAACCCGTCGTGAATAACCTTCCACAAATTCACCCATGGATAGTTTGCTCAAGCAAGCTGAGTAAATAAAAAAAATATAGTTTCTGCAAATAGATTCATCTTCTTCTTCAATATACGGAGCTCGCTGAACTAACAAGGGCCAGACATCTTCTTTCGACAAATTTGTTGAATTGAAGAATTTTTTTAAGCTCAGAGAAGAAGAGTAATGAAAAATACATGTGTGAATTTGGAGTTGAAATGTGGATTATTTGTAGAACTCAAAATTATAGTTGTTGGATAACAAGAGTTTCCAGCCATCCAGATTTAACCGTTGGCGATTTTGGGAAAACCGCGGGAGGCTTCACTAGAGACGCTGGCGTGTGATTGAAAAAATGGCGTGTTTGATACAAACGCTAGCGTTTTTGGCTCACATGCTAGTGAGTTTGCCTCAACCGCCCGACATTTTATCAAGCGCATGCCTAATAAAACAGAAAAACTAATTCAATTCGGATAAATAAAAGAAACTGCTAGTACTTGAAACTAAAACAGAACTGTTGCACTGAAAGGTAAGGGGAGTAAAAGAAAAGCTTGATAATTATCTTCAATCGGAAAAGCCATGTTATTCCTTATTAATTATTAACACGTTTCAACTTTTGAGTTTCCAACGTCTTTCTTTGGATTATCAATCTCCTTGAGTTTCATCTCTAGCACATTAATAAGGTTGTCTAAGAAATCTCTTTCAGATTTTTTCTTCATGCTTTTAGGCATCAAGTGCTCAGAAACATCGGCTTGAGTCATTTGAACCTCACAAATCAGTGAACGAATTGTTTCAAACAAGTCGTGCGACTCAAGGTCTAAATAGTTCTTTGCCAATGTCTTGAACCCTTCAAAGCAACAATATGACATTTTAATGTGTTTGTCCATTCGGCCTTTTCGAATTAGTCTTTGGATCTAACTCTCTACATGGTTGGTAGTAAACACTATGATCCGTTCTTTACCACATCCTGACCGTATCCCGTCGATAAAATTCGATAACCCTGACAAAGTAACATTGATTTTCTTATTATTATTACTTCTGTTAGAGCATGGCTCGGTTGAACCCACCAAGCGTTGGTATGTCAAGTTTGGTTGTCTTATTTTAGTGAATCAAAACTCATGTTAAGAGTCGCTTGATTATGTACTAGAGTTAAACTTCGTATAGGTTAGCTTGAAAGTATTAGGATATGAGACATTACAAGTATTGAGAAGACTTGAAGATGTGAAGAAGCAAGGAGATACAACGACAATAATCATCCATCCACTTGAGGTTAGTGATATTTGACTTGAACCGTTTCATTCCCTAACGTATCTTTCAAGTCGTGCATATTGAAAACATAACTGCGAAGCATATTTGATCTCTAGATAGACATAGTATTAAGGAATACAATATGAGGTTTATTGCTTAATCATTAAACTTTGTAGATAAGACATCGACATAATCATTTGAATGCTATTGTGATTATGTATGGGTATGAGGTGAGGATTTCATCCTAGGGAACAATGTTTACATGTGTTCTAAGGAAGTAAGTTCATAAACTTGTTTGTGGACCGAAAAGGAAATTTCTAGGTGTTATTGGTTATGTTATTCATTGCATATCTTACGAACAACCAATGATGAGTGCCAAATAGTGCATATTTATACACCTTTTTATTGGCATTTTACTCATCTTTTGTGCTCAAGAATCAGATATTATCCCAGATTCTGTGTTTTCTTTGTTTTCAAGAATAAATATTTGTATTAATTAATTTTGTGTTTTTAGGTAATAAATAAAGCTTGGAGAATCTGAGGAGTCAAAAGAGCGAAGAATTGGAGTCAAGCATCTATGGAGCAGATAGCCAAAGCCCGCGCGCGAATCAGTTGCAACCCAACAAAGAAGACATGGGCTAGAGCTACCCGAGACCCGGATCCGAACCCGCTCGTCCCGAGCCGTTGAGATCTCGCCCAGACGCATCATACGGTCGCTGCCTCCACGTGCATCGAAGATCGCTGCTCCCGTGCTACACCAGATCACATCAAAAACCGGCTACCTCTCTGAGCCGTTCAGATCGCAGCCGCTCCATCCAACGCTCGCTAGGCTAGTCTCATCATTCCCCTGATGTCCCTGCCTCACAACAAAAACTCCCAACACCTATACCCTATCGACCCATTCTCTTTCTTCCTCCTTCTTCTCTTTCTTCTCGAGCAACTCCTCTGCAAACCCCTTCCCTTCTTCCCCGACACAGAGCAGAGCTCTGCAAAACCCTCACCACCACCATCTCCTCTTCCGTCACCATCACCCCTACCAGTCTCTGCCACCAACAACTCATGCATAGCCCGCTCCTAGTTTAGATTATCTATTACATAGCTTCTCAACCCTAGAAGCTAAATGATAGATAATTGAAACTAGGGTTAGCCAACAACCAAAGCATGGAGCGCGGAGACGAATTGTGTGAGGCGAGATTCAGAGAGTATGGGTTCGATTTACTTTTTAATTAATTTCAATTTTTAAAGAATTAGGGTTTCTTTGTTTTGGGAGATGAATTGTATGTATAAATAGGAGGGAGAGAAGTTGTTTTTGGGCACGCTTTGGATTAGCTGTGGTGTCAATTAGATTTACTCTTGTTTAATTTTGTTCCCTGTGTATTCATCATGTTTTAGTTTAATTGTTTGGGTCTCAATGAAACCCTGATTTACAACTGTTCTTCATGCTCATATATTGTCTTGAATGTTTGAATATTATCTAGATGGAATTAATCTCAGTGTGAAAACACATTGCTCTCACAGTGCATACCAAAACCATGGATGCACTGTAGTTGGAAATCACTCTGTGTTGTTTATGCTACAACCCAAGTTTAAAATGATAAATATGTTCCTCGGATTATTTGTCTTTTTGTAATTAGACAAGTAATACTTGGGAGATAGACCTTAGTTGCGATTAACTTTGTCGGCGGAGAAACTCTTTAGGTTAAGGCAACTTGACACCTTGCCTTTATCCAAAGATAAGAATAAGAACAATGTCATGAGTTAAAGACACAGTAGAAGTTAGTGTGGAATTGAGACCCTAGCATCCTCTGCCACTACAATTTATCCCTTAGCATAGCGTCACTTCATCACATATCAGCCGTTTCGGCACACAAAAATATATATTGTTACACTTTGTTAGTTTAACTTTGCTGTTAACCATCTGCATCGTGCCCCTGCACTTTGCTGTTATTTTGTTTTTCTGTGGCTTAATCTTCAGCTCAGGCATAGTCCTGAGCTCTGCCAGAGCATTCTTGCTCTGTAGCTTTGACTGTGAAGCTCTGGGAACTGAATTCTTTGTTGAGCTGCAGGTGCATTCTACCTGTGCTGCTGATGCTTGGCTGCTGCTGCTGCTGAGCAACCAAAGCAAGGGAAGCCAAACCAGCCCATTGAAACCAACGAAAAGGCCAAGGAACCTGAGTTACAAAGTTCTGAGCACAATTCAGGTAAGTGACTCCATGCATGACCTGTGAACTAGGTTAAGCTAGCATACACCTTTGCGTGAGCCTCTGAGAATCCTTGTGCAGCCCCTGAAGCTGCAAAGTTGAGCTTAAACTCCAGCCCCTGCGCATGAGCTTGTGCTAGCTACTCTGCTTCCTTAGCCTGAGCAACCTGAGCATGACCCTGTGACATCAGCTGAACATCTATTGCTTCGCATGACAGATTAGCCGCCATACTAGGTCACCACCTCTGATTGCTTACCTGTTAAATCTTGCCTTGTCTTGGCCGAGTGCACACTCGTTGACCCCGCCACTCAAACTGTGTGTGTGAGTGATCCTTTGCATCTGTGAGTTGCTTGACCTGTGTATGAAAGCTATTTTCATTTGCTATGAAGTTTGTGCTAGACTCTGAATGTGTGAGACCTTGTTGTGTGGCGTACCTTATGTGCCTGATCTTACATTGGTTAGCTGGTAGTTTGCAATTCGGCAGCAAGCCTTGCTCCGTAGACCCCCGAGCTCAACCGCAAAACTCAGAACTCCATCCGCCCCGCTCACTTGCTAGCCCCTAAGCCGCAAGTTTGAGCTTAAACCCCAGCCCTCAAGCGTGGGGCTTTGTTGCAACTTGGCTCGATTAATCTTAGCACATAACCTTGTGCTTGAGGCATGTGAGCTGCCAATCTTTATTGTATGTCGTGACTCGTGTGCCCGTGTAAGACCCCGCCAAGCATCAGCCCCTCGAGCCGTGAGCAGAGCAAGAACCCACATAACCTAGCCCCGAGCCAAGATAACTTGTGCATGCTCTCTCGAGTTTGAGCTCAATTGACCCCACCGAACTTGCCGGTGCTAGCATTGGTTGTTGCCGACTTGTTGAACCATCGACCTAGCCAATCGTGCACCCGAGCATATTCTTGTGCATCGGCATTTGTCTTCTCGTGTTGCTTTGCCTTGTGTGGCTCGAGCATTTTTTGTGTGGCTCAGTGCATTCACTAAACCCGGGCCTGACCCAAACAAAGCCCACCTAACCAACCTTCGTGCCACCTCACTTAGCCTTCATTCTTGGCCGATCGACCCCAAAGCCGAGCTCTACACACAATGCCTAGCCCACCTAATCGAATCAAAACTGGCCGCAACCAAACCGAGCCCATGATCATTGGCTGTCTCTCGCATTGCAAGCTCGCACAATCGGGCTAACCCACAATCAACCAAACCGTGAACTGGCCGCTTTAATCGAGCCTACAGTTCCACTAGGCTTTACACAAACTCGGGCTTACACCAAACCGAGCCCACAAGAACACAAGCACCCCGGGCCGAGCTTTTCACCGGGCGCTTAGGCTAAACCTATTAGTCGCCGTGCAACCAAAGAATCCCACAAAACCTAGGCTTTGCACACAATTGCTGGGTTTCCTACAAAACCAAACAATAAGCCCAATAAACCAAACTTTCCCAACAAACCAAAAACCCAATGAACCAAATTAAGTCCATTACAATTGGGCTTTGAGTTCAATTTGAGAGCTAGACCATGTCAGGATTTTGGTCCGCATCTGGGATTCAAACAAATCCCTTAGAGAGCGTGCTTACGGGCACGCTTCACAGGATGAACCCCCACATACCATAGTGACTTTAGGGAATTTTATGCGCCTCTCGTGGCCCCGACCTTACATACCCTAATCACTATGAGCACATGTATCATCCATCACAAAGTTGAGAATGAACACTCTCTCATACCCTAATCATCACTTTTAGATCAATTAGAAGCTCGACTATCCGGCTTAGAAAGGCACTCACATGAGCGATCTGTCAAATCTAATCCCCCTAGGCAATATGAAATGCATGCTTGCACCTTATGTGGTGGCTTAGACCACCCCGTCGAATATCTTGTTATATCTTGCATGATTTTAGACAGTCTAGGGAAAACCATGATAATCCAATGAACGAAGTGTCAAGAAGTGACTATTGGGACCATAATCAACCTACACACATGCATCATTCACCACAGTGGGGAGATGAACAATTTTATACTCCCCCAACTCCTAGTTTGCAATCAATAATGGAAACGCTCATGGAGCAAAATGCTAGGCTTGAAATGAATGCAATGCATGACCATCCACATAGCAACATGTTTGAACTTCCCTTCTCTAGTGAACCTCATGCACAAGCATACATTGAATATCCATATGAGGAATGCATACCCACTAGTGAAGACTCTCCTTTCATTGAACAACATAATGAAACTCTAGAATTGAATCAAAACCTTGAGCAAAAGTTTGAGAGTTTAGAACTCAAATTGAGTCAAATTCTTGATGCACTAAATGAGGAAAGGGAGGAATTTCAAGGTGAAATGAATGTTAGGGAAATGCAATCGTGCTATGATGATGATGATGAATATGAAGAGCATGTGTATTTTGAAAATGTAGTAAAATCTTTAGGTTCAGAGACGTTAGGCGTCTCTTCTGTGAACCCTATGAATGATGCTTCTTCTTATATTCATGCATGTGATGTTGATGTAGAACCTGTGGAATTGTCCTGTGAAAATGAGCATGCTTTACCACCTGTTTGTGACCTAGGAATAGCTGAATTGTCTGTTGACACGGATGATTCAATGCATGTGCCTAACTCCATGCCTAGGCTACAACATGATATCTCTCCTGGTTATGTTATACATGAGAATGGTGACGAGTATGACACGGGAGATTGATGAACTGTTTTATGCAGTGAACATGATTTACCCTCTTCGACTTTAGGAAAGTGTGTGACGGTGCAAATGATTTTAAAAATGAAAACAACTTAGATGTACCTAACCTCTCTCCCGAGTCACAAATTGAAACTCCTTCACCCAACCTAGGTGTAGTTTGTCACAAAATTGCAAAACCAACTTTTCTCGAAAATGCCTAACTTAGGCCTAGAGCTTTGTGCTTCCCAAGTCCTCTTGGACTATTTTGCATCAAAGTATAACACTCTTAAGGAGCCACAGTTGGAATACGTATGTGCCTGTAATTAGCAAAACTCATTTCGAGTTAGACCTTTTGCATGATGTACCTTTAATATTGCAAGACTTTGTGTTTTCAAACACACCCGTTCACAAGTTTAGGTTTGGGGGAAACTCATTCACATACACAGTCTTACGTGCACTCTCATATTATATTTGTAGTGTTAATGTGTGTACATATCGTCTTTTGGGTTGATCCTCAACTCTTTAGACTCGTTAGTTTATGGTGAATTTTCATTGTATATATCCAGTAGGACTTGTTAAAAAATTTTCTTTTCTTGATTCGGTTGAGTCTTCTTGCACATATATTATGCTAATCCGATATGATCTCCGTTGAGAATATTGGATTCTAGCCTTGACGAATGAAGCTCAACCTTGCTACCGCCTCGACATTTCTGTAATCTCTTCCCTTTTCTCTTAAAGATAGTTCTCTTGGTATGTGACTCGTTTAAATTTTTTCTATATGTAGACACATTGAGGACAATGTTTGATTTAGGTTTGGGGGTGCATTTGCATTTAGCGTTTTTAGTCTTTTATTTCACCTTTTAAAAAAAAAAAAAATTCAAAACTCTTTTTGTAAAAACCTCCAACTTTAGAGATTTTAGAGTCACTAGCATGCTTTTAGCTATGTTTACATAGAGATTCTGACCGAAATAATAAGAACTTGGAAGTACCGGAGAACACAATCGGGGTTTCTTAGTTGATTAGAGCGTTAAAGTTGGATTTAACCATACTAGGAGGGCGAATTAGGTGTCTGTTTAGATATTGGTAGTAGAATTGTGATCAACCATAGTGGAGACTACCCATTTTACATCAAGCGAGGTACCGACCTTCACTTTGTGACTTTCTAGAAAAGCTTTTAGAGTGTGTGTCACCGTACGTCAATTCCGGTAGGAATGGTGAGCTACCCAACTTCGCACCACTTTCAAGACTACTTTTGATCTCTTGAGTGCTAATTCCGTCAATCATGAGGGTGACGTCTAAAGATGAAAACTCCTTCTAAATATCGATTTGCGTTAGCATCTCTCTCTCTCAATCAAGAAGACCCATAGAAACACATCATCGTCAAGAACCTAGGAGCAAGTAATCGAATATTGAAAGAAAAATTGATATAGTCCAAGGTTTATGTGCAACAAAGAAAAGAAAATAAGATGAGAATTAATGAAGTTTGTGAAAAATTGAGTTTATCGTTTTATTGTAATCAAAAAAAAAAAAAAAAAAAAAAAAAAAAAATTGTAGTTTATTTTCTGTGTCTAGTTACCACAAAGTTAAAAAAAAAAAAAAAAAAAAAAAAAATTATTATTATTAAGTTTTTGTGAAGTTCAGAAGTTCGTCATCAATAGTTGAAGACCGAAGACCGAAGATTGAAGACGTTTCTATGGTTTCTTATGAGAGAGTGATATTAATTGCCGATCGGGTGAGAAGTGAGTGAGTACTCCCACCCCTTACTAATGGTTGATTTCCTTTCTTAGAGATCATCGTAAAAAGATTCTTTTTGTCCACACTTCGTGGAATCTCCAGATTTTATTTCGGAAGGTTATCCTTCTTACCTACAACGTGTGCGGGATTTCTCTCTTTATTCCCGCCGCACACATGAGAGACTAAAAAAGCGATCTTTTTGAGTGCAATTATCATAAAACCCTAATGGTGAGGCAGAAGTTGAGACTTATGATCACAATCGAATCCGAATTCTTTCATATGGTATGGTTACTTCTCGCTCAAAGACTTAAGGATGAGAATGCGTTCTTCGATAGTTCTAACTTCGTTACTAGCATGCGAAACTCTATGTCCTCATAGCTTCTTGGAGGCTTGAGACTCTTTTACACTCGAAGTTGGAGAAGGTTTTGTGGGTACACCTCTTGTAAACCCTCACGAGACTACAACTCGTCCACTAGGGACACCTAGCGGTTTAAAGGCTTAGTGCATACGCTAAATGCATTCGAGAGACCGCATGTGGGTATAGTTAGGATTTCTTCATTTCTGTTTCACTTGAGGACAAGTAAAATTCAGGTTTGGGGGTATTTGATGAGTGCCAAATAGTGCATATTTATACACCTTTTTATTGGCATTTTACTCATCTTTTGTGCTCAAGAATCGATATTATCCTGCATTCTCGTGTTTTCTTTGTTTTCAAGAATAAATATTTGTATTAATTAATTTTGTGTTTTTAGGTAATAAATAAAGCTTGGAGAATCTCGAGGAGTCAAAAGAGCGAAGAATTGGAGTCAAGCATCTATGGAGCAGATAGCCAAAGCTCCGCGCGCGAATCAGCTTGCAACCCAACAAAGAAGACATGGGCTAGAGCTACCCGAGACCCGGATCCGAACCCGCTCGTCCTGAGCCGTTGAGATCTCGCCCAGACGCATCATACGGTCGCTGCCTCCACGTGCATCGAAGATCGCTGCTCCCGTGCTACACCAGATCACATCAAAAACCCGGCTACCCTCCGAGCCGTTCGAGATCGCAGCCGCTCCATCCAACGCTCGCTAGGCTAGTCTCATCATTCCCCTGATGTCCCTGCCTCACAACAAAAACTCCCAACACCTATACCCTATCGACCCATTCTCTTTCTTCCTCCTTCTTCTCTTTCTTCTCGAGCAACTCCTCTCGCAAACCCCTTCCCTTCTTCCCCCGACACAGAGCAGCTCGCAAAACCCTCACCACCACCATCTCCTCTTCCGTCACCATCACCCCTACTGCCGCCTCTCGCCACCAACAACTCATGCATAGCCCGCTCCTAGTTTAGATTATCTATTACATAGCTTCTCAACCCTAGAAGCTAAATGATAGATAATTGAAACTAGGGTTAGCCAACAACCAAAGCATGGAGCGCAGGAGACGAATTGTGAGGCGAGATTCGTAGAGTATGGGTTCGATTTACTTTTTAATTAATTTCAATTTTTAAAGAATTAGGGTTTGCTGTTTTGGGAGATGAATTGTATGTATAAATAGGAGGGAGAGAAGTTGTTTTTGGGCACGCCTGGATTAGCCAGGGCTGTCAATTAGATTTACTCTTGTTTAATTTTGTTCCCTGTGTATTCATCATGTTTTAGTTTAATTGTTTGGGTCTCAATGAAACCCTGATTTACAACTGTTCTTCATGCTCATATATTGTCTTGAATGTTTGAATATTATCTAGATGGAATTAATCTCAAGTGTGAAAACACATTGCTCTCACAAGGCATACCAAAACCATGGATGCATCAGTAGTTGGAAATCACTCGTGTTGTTTATGCTACAACCCAAGTTTAAAATGATAAATATGTTCCTCAGATTATTTGTACTGTAATTAGACAAGTAATACTTGGGAGATAGACCTTAGTTGCGATTAACCTGTCAAGCGGAGAAACTCTTTAGGTTAAGGCAACTTGACACCTTGCCTTTATCCAACATAAGAATAAGAACAATGTCATGAGTTAAAGACACAGTAGAAGTTAGTGTGGAATTGAGACCCTAGCATCCTCTCGCCACTACAATTTATCCCTTAGCATAGCGTCACTTCATCACATATCACCAAGCTTAAGCACACAAAAATATATATTGTTACACTTTGTTACCCCCGTCACTTTGGAATTCGGAGTTAGCAAGCTTAGATCACATAAGGGCACCACAAGTCTCTGTGGTTCGACCCGTACGTGCCCAGTGCTACATCACGACACCGTGCACTTGCGGTATCACCGTAGGCCTTCATTATATACATCTTTTCGGGCCTACCAACCAATATGTGTGATAGAGTATAACCGCTCACAACTTGTTGTGTTCTTGGTAGAACTGTTCACAAAGGCCTGACTTATGTATTGGTATAACTTTTATTAGTAAAACCGATATTAAGTAATCACCTGTGGTATGATCAGATTTTGTATGTCTAACCTTGTAAGGGAAAGGGAACCGATCCTAGTAAGGGGTGCAGTACATCAAAGGGAACCGATCCTTGTATGGGGTGCAACAAGGTTTATAGCAGAAAGGGGAACCGATCCTATGGACATGTGCAACACATATAAGTTAGATACCATATATATGTGAGGAACCGATCCTAGTACCTAGTCAACCGAACTTTTGGGAAGCTAGTGTGACTATGCACAAGTACTCACATGGAGGTAGAACCGAAACTTGTTTTGGTAAAACCGTAAACCCATGATTGTGATTGAATGTTGGTTTGATCAATCACATAGTTCTTGAAAGTCGATGAACCAATTCTAAACTTGTTTGGAAGTGTGGCAAATTAGTTTCAAGGTTGTAAGTGTGAAAGAGAACTTAAAAGTTAAGATGTCGACAAACTTTGAACACGTGTTTGTGAATGTTTATTTCTATAATTGTTCAAAGATATTCCTTAACGGCTAAGGGAAGAGAATCCCGGGATCGAAACATAAGTAAGTTAAGAATCTTTTAATTAAGGTTATTAATTTCATTTTGTAGGAAATTACAGAATTAGTAATGTGCATTTACTAATTAGATTTTCCGAGAGATTTCGATCGTTATTTTTGGATGCAGAGCATTTCTAGGAATTATGAAAACCGAACTGTGCTTTTATGAATATCTTGAGAATATTTTCGGTTTTGGAAATTCCTTGGTGTCCAAACTTCCTTGTCTATAAATACACGAAGTTTGCCTTTCTAGCAAACTAATCCTTCGTAACAACAATTTTACTCTTTTGTTGTTGTTACTGGTGTAGCCGCCTATTCGGAGAGGAGAGTAACCTAATTAGGCGAAATCTCTTACGGCCGCTCAGTTTAAAGTCTTCTTTGGGATTGAGAAGCTCTAGCGTGACCCGTTGGTGGGAAACTAGATAATTGCGGTTTATTTTTGTTTTCGATTGATTTGATTGACTAACGGTGGTTGAAATCTGATTGCACCTAGTTTATTCATTCTTGAGAATCTTCTCTTCTGATATAAGATTCACTCAAACTAGTTCAGAGTTTCAACAGGGATCTTTAGACTGTTGTTAGTTCTAAAGACGTTCTTGTGATAATCCATTGTTAACAGACTCCGTTCTGTGCGTGATTGATCACAAGAGATTCAAGTGATTGTGTGCAGGTTTTTATTGAAGATTTAAGAAGATTCGAAGACAAAGAAGATATTGAAGATCTGACTTGGGTTTTATAATCTTTGGTGTGCACAATACTTGTTTCGGTAAAAGAGGATCCAATTAATAACTGTTTATCCTTGTGGTAGATTGGATTAATTAATTGAGTAGATGAAAAAGCATCAATACGTTTCCTTGTGATTAAAGGTATTGATTGGCTTAATCTTAAACGATTACCTTTGGGTGATTGAACATAAGATAGTTCTAAGGACCCGACGAAGGAGTTTATGTTAAGATAAATAGAAGAGCCTTTGTCCGACTCATGTCACTTGGTTGAATAGAGTTGATACCAAACAGATTTGTTGTTCCTTTACTGTTTGGAATACGAACCAAAGGAATTTGTTCCAAGTACGTGACTTATTCACATGTTGGAGGCGTGGGAATACAGACGGAACTAAGTGAACTATAGGGTTAGTTACTTGGTCTCAACTATACGAAGTTAGGTGTAATTTTGTGTAGCGGCTTAATCCTGAGAGTATTCAATTCTGGACAAGGTCCCGGGGTTTTTCTGCATTTGCGTTTTCCTCGTTAACAAAATCTTGTTGTGTCATTTACTTTTATTTTCCGCATTATAATTGTTTTATTATAATTAAAGTAAATCACACAAACGTTAATTCTTATTTACTTGATAAGCAATCCTATAGTGTTTGGTTAAGTCCGAACCTTTGTATCAAGTAAACATACTTCGTTGTTGTATTGTCTCGATCTCGTATCCATAGACGATCACACGAAGTGTGAACTGATTAGTTGTATTGTCTCGACTCAGTCCATAGACAATCACTTTCGGACAAAGGACTTATATGTAGGAAAAGTTTTAGCTTGAGGTATATTTGGGTACCCTCGCCTTTTCAATTGGTATCAGAGCAGGCAAACACGAAAATATCTAACAATTTGTGTTTGGTGCGATCCAACCTATAAGAATTAAATCTATGACCGATTCATTTAACGTAGTTGTAGGATTTGGTTACTTTACAAGATCATGGTGGAGATCACGTATGAAGTATGCAATACTCATATTCCTAAATATGTTAGGAATCATGCTTATGTATGTCTTGAGTGACTTACATGTTCCTTTGGTAAACATAGGATTGTATATCATCTTGTTGTGCAACAATGATGCTAAGGCCTATGCAACAGGTTGTATCTTGAAAATGCATAAGATTCCTCTTATGATTTGTATGAACCATGGTTTGTTGTGTTCTTGATAATTCTGGAATCTTGAATATACTTTGGAGGGCCTACCAAAATATATACATGTACATTTTCAGATATAATTCTGTCAATGCTTCGCAATCTAGGATACGATTTTGGAAAATATGTGTTCCTTCATGGAATAAGTTTTCGGTTAATAAATTTATTAACAATGGATTGCTTCATGCACCTCACAACCTGTTTTAATGAAGCAAGTGATCTTTTGAAATATATGTTTTTTTGATTCTAATGATATTTTCAACGAATATCGTATTTTGTTCAATTTTATCTCTGCATACTCTAATAAATTCTTGAATAAATTTCAAGTGATATTATCTCATTATGGTAATAAAAGAGTACACAGGATATTGGACAAAAACATGGAATCAATCCGAAATAAAGGTCCAGTCCATAGAAAACCGGTTTTCCAAAAGAAAAACTTAGACACGAAATCGAAATTGTTTCCTCTCAAGTCACGATTTCCGATTTTGAGTGTTTTTCCTAAAACTAGTCATTTCCGGTCTTTGTTGACAAGTCTTCCTATAAAAGATAATCTCTTGCTATGTATTCAATATTGGGGAAGATTGCGCAAAACCGTAACTAGGGTTTTTCATATTTTCCCAAGTATGAAAAAGGGGAAATCAAGAACTAAATCCGCTAATAAACGGATCAGAATTGAAAACATGGATGAAATCAGATTTCCTAACTGTATTAACAACAAGCATGAATCTGGTCATTTTGTTGATAGTTCTTGCTTCTGGGATATATGAATCACTTAAAAGAATGGGTTTTTACCTCGAAAAGAAGTTTGATCCAGATGTCCAAAATAAGGATTATGTGAATTTCGTTCAAGATCGAAACTGGGGGAATCTTTTTAATCTTGAAGAATATTCACCTGATTTGGTTAGAGTGTTCTATGCCATTATACACAATGTTGATCACAAAAAAACTTATTTTTGTGACCTTTGTTGGCCGATGTATCTATTATATTGATCGTAAAACCATCTCTAATGCTATTAAGTACAGTGAGAAAAGTAATCACCGATTCATTGGAGTTGAAATTGATCACGATACCATTTCAACATGTCTCATTGGAAAGAAAATTGCATGGGAAAATGATAGACTACCAACAAAGAATATAACCCTTCATCTTAGGGTTTTCGGTAAGCTTGCTTTAGTAACCATTTTTGCAAGTACAAGAAATAAATCTGTCTGGGAGAGGACATTTGCAGAATTTGTTTATTTTCTGTTAAAAGGAGATACTCAAATAGATCTTTGTGGCATCATTGTCAATCAAATGATCAAGATATCAGATTCTATCCTATCTTATGGTATCAATAGGCTTCTCGGTTTTCCGTGCATAATTACCAAAATCTGCGAATCAGTCGGAGGAGAAGATTTTGAAGAAAGATTGAGCATTAATGTTGTGACTAATAAGATTATAAGTCAAATGACCGGGATACAAACCCACTATGATGTTATTGGAAGAATTTCACTTAATTCTTACAAAAAGATGCTTCTTACTCACCTTGAAAGTATAGGTAAACAACTTGACTGTTTCCAGAAACAGTTGATCTTTACTACTCGAAAAGACATAGAAACTCTTAAAGGAATTCGAATTTTGAATCAGAGTTTTGGGATCAAGAATCAAGAATCGAAGAAGAGCGACAGAAAGCACTTGGTCCCAAGGAATGTTCTTCTCAGGAAATAAATGAAGATTAAAACTCTTCAAGAAAAATAGACAGTAGTTTTTGATTTATTTCAATAAAGTCTATCATGAATAAAACTATTATGAATAAAATTATTTGATTTTTAATTTTTCTTGTGATAGATTTTGGTTTACATAGCCTGTGTTTAATTGTTTTTACCTTATTGCTATGTATGTTTATGGGATGTTTGATTTCGGTTTTACTACCTTAATATTCGATCTCATATATTGTGAACCCTCATGGTTTGGGTGACTTTTTGATTTAGCAGGATTAAGTTCTAGCCCTTGTAGGTAGGCTTTATCAAAGGATTATGAGGGTTTCTAATAGAAACAATATGTGAAAAAGTCACAATATGTTGAATCGTTTTTGGTTTAGCATAAAAGCATATGTGTTTCGACGGTTTTCAACTTTTGCTTGCAATTGTTAAAACCGGTTTTCAACCTTTCTCTGGTAAAGGTTGAGGTGTGTTGTTATTCTTTTGTTCACGCATAAGGATGACAACGTGGTGATATTTCGATATCAATTCTCCCTGGACGAAGATGCAATCATATTGGAGAAGTGGATGCGAAATTTGAGGTAACAATCTTGTTAGTTACCAATATCCAAGTGTCAATCAATTAAAATCAACAACCAAAAGGTCGGATATTCTAATCGATTGAACAACGCACAACCTGTGATATTTCAATTATATAAACAAATATAATACGGAATAGAAATAACACAGACAATTTAATTTTGTTAACGAGGAA
This sequence comes from Papaver armeniacum, assembly GCA_023531295.1. Lineage (NCBI taxonomy): Eukaryota > Viridiplantae > Streptophyta > Magnoliopsida > Ranunculales > Papaveraceae > Papaver > Papaver armeniacum. The sequence continues at coordinate 137,630 of JAJJWW010011883.1, forward strand.
ACCGCAAATGCAGAATAACCCCGGGACCTAGTCCAGATTGAACACACATTGTATTAAGCCGCTACAGACTCTAGCCTACTCCAAATTAACTTTGGTCTGGACTATAGTTGAACCCCAACCAATCTCACACTGATTCAAGGTACAATTATGCTCCTACGTCTCTGATCCCAGCAGGATGCTACGTACTTGATTCCCTTAGATGATCTCACCAAAAACTAAGAGTTGCTACGACCCAAAGTCGAAGACTTTAATAAACAAATCAGATCACACGTAAAAGTCTATGGTAATAGATAAATCTGTCTCCCAAAAATATACCTACGAGTTTTTGTTCCGTCTTTTGATAAATCAAGGTGAACAGGAACCAATTGATAACCCGGACTTATATTCCCGAAGAACAGCCTAGTATTATCAATCACCTCACAATAATCTTAATCGACGCAGCAAAAAAAGATATTGTGGAATCACAAACAATGAGACGAAGTGTTTGTGATTTCTTTTTATCTTGCCTATCGGAGATATAAATCTCAAGCTAATTATTCCAATTGAACTCGTACGATAGAAACAGCAAGATCAGATCACACAACTACAAGAAAGTAATATCAGTCTGGCTTCACAATCCCAATGAAGTCTTTAAGTCGTTAACCTGGTTTAGAAGAAGAAACCAAAGGTTAAAGGAGAATCGACTCTAGCTTATCACAACTAGTATCAAACAGAATGTGTGGGGATTAGGTTTTCCAGTTGCTAGAGTTCTCCCTTATATAGTCTCTCAAATCAGGGTTTGCAATCAATGTTAGCTTAGTAACAAAGTATTCAATATTCACCGTTAGATGAAAACCTGATTAGATTCAAGCTAATATTTCTCAACCGTTGGATCGAAACCTTAGCTTGTTACACACAAATGAAATGTCCAATTTTGGGTTTATGTAACCGTTCCCAAATATTAACATATGCTTCTTCACCATAACTAGTTCAAATGAAAGTTGTTCAATTGCTTAGATCTTATGTAACTACACAAGACACAATCGAAGCAAAAACGGTTTGATTCACTCGAATCGGTTCATGAACTTTACAGCCACGGTTTGCAAAAGCATTCCTTAGTTTATATAAACATGAGTTCAAGAACAACCGGTTTTAGATATAACCTACTAAAGTTTGCGGACTGGGTTCGCGGACTTAAGCTCACGGAAGGAGTTCACAAACTCCAGCAGAAATTCTCGGGTCGAGAACTTGGCCAGTTCGCGGACTTGGCTCACGCCACATTCCGTTTCTCTTGATCAACAAAGTTCGCAAACTTTGGTTCAAGGAATAAGGACGTATACATATATGTGTTTCCACAACAATGCTTATATCCTACCAATGGTTATGTTATCTAAACTCTTATTTCAATCATTGAAACATTCTCACAGAACGTTATATAGACGTTATTAACAGACCATTTTTCGTCAGAGCAATCTTCAAAGTGATTGAAAGATAACATGACTTTCGTCACTAGGTAAAGATGAATTTGGACAAAGAGAAAGCTTACCAACACATATTTCGAGAAATAGATAGGCGAGTTAAACTCGGCTCGAAATAGCAAATGTGTATAATAAAAGTCTATATATCAAAACGACTTTTGTCTCAAGAGTAGGAGATAGAGTAAATAGACTTTTGAGTGACAGATAAGTTCAAGTCTCCACATACCTTTTAGTCGATGAAGTTCCACCAGTTCCTTGAGTATTCCTTCGTCTAAAATGATTATTGCCATGGAGTCTTGAGCTCAACTACACTTTCTATCCTAGTCCGAGACCTTTAGCTAAAATAGGCTAGAAATCAAGAATTATAGTTTTGATCACTAACATTGACAAACATGCTTGAGATAGCAACGCATGCGAGTTCGACCGAGCAATGCTCTAACAATCTCCCCCTTTGTCAATTTTAGTGACAAAACTATTAATACATATGGAATACAAAAAATAAATAAATAAACTTTTGTAGCTCCTATTCCACATGTCTAATCTTCAACATTACTCGAAATCTTCGTCACTTCCAAGTACTCCAATGATCCCAAAGGTTGTAAGTTTAGCATTATCGTTGTTGAAAATCCGTAGCTATAACAACAAGAAAACAAGAGTTCTCAATCATTGTTATACAGTGTCATAGTATCATTACACAGCGTCAAAGTCCAATTGTATCACAACTTCAACAACAATACTATGGTGATATGTATCACTCCCCCTTAGTCAATACTCCATCTCACATGGAAGCCACTCCCCTTTACATAATGATCCGAAAACCATATGTATTTGTAGTGTGAACTACATATTAATTCTCCCCCGTTTTGTCAATAAAATTGGCAAAGGTACAAGAACGGGATTAGAGCTGGCAAACGGGCGGTCCGGGGCTGGCTTGTTACGGGTTACACGGGTTCGGGTTAACACGGGCTAAAACCTGCGGGTTGATATTCTTCACGGGTGGTCATTTCTTCAACCCGTACCCGTAACGGGTAAAGCTTGCGGGTTTACGGGTTGGCTGGCTTGTTTGATTAAAATTAAAATTAAAATTAAAACTTAATTACGTTAATTTATGACAAATTATAAGGACAAAAATCGTAAAATAATACAAGATACAAAAATTAAGTTAACCTTGCACAAAACAGCCCACATTAGTCACGACAATCAACATCATCAAGTCCGTCTTCTCGTTCTTCCCAGGCTTGCATCTCTTAGAGTATAACCACCAGAACCCATTGTATCAACATGTCTTGACTGATTTTACTTCCAGAACAACGAAATCACCGATCTCGCGTCACTTCTTCTCACTAAACCCTTGTGTAAACCCCCATTGCTGGTAGAGAAAGTTGGTGAATGCACTGATCTTTTAGGTGTTTTATCAAACACTTAATGTACATATTCTGGTGGTGAAGGAGATCGGAGAGATGTGATGTTTCGAGGCCAGCCCAATCTCCTTCACCGCAACAATTTCTCATTCAACAAAGACCACAATCATTCAAGCATTCAAACTCCCACAAAATCCAACAGAACCCATTATTGCTTCTTAATTACTCTTCCATATAGAATCAGGCAATTAGCAATCTTCATGCTTAATGGATACATACAAAATCTAAATAAGAAAATAAAAATTGACTCGTATTCATAAATTGATTCAACAAATGATAAAACAGAAGTTCAAGTTCCTAAAATTAATCTGCACAATCAATCATGCAAAACCAATATTAGTATATTACTAAACCCTAGTTTTAAAATTGTCAATTTGTAGCCTTAAATCATCATCACCATGGAGTTAAAGTACCAACCATGCGGGAGATACATAGATGAAGAAGAAAAAGCAAAGCGAGAGGAAGAAAAATGGAGGTGGTGAGGAGGCGCAGACGCTAGAGAAGATAGTAGGGTGTTGGGAGAGAAAGAAAAAAAGATGAAGAAGAAGAAACAAAGAAAGAAATGGTAAGTGTCTGCTAGGGTTTTCGGTGCGTTTTATACCTTAAATGTAGGGATAAGATGAACCCTATATGATCTGACGGTCAGGACTACATATAACTTATGAACAACGGACTGTAGACGGGTTGACGGGTTGCACCCGCGGGTTTGCAAGCCGTTCCGGGCTAACCCGTTTCTCCACAAGCCACCATTTCTCAAACCCTAACCCGGCTTGTTTAGAAACCAGCCGAGCCGGGCGCGGGTTTTCACGGTCCGGGCCGGTCCAACTTGCGGTTTTCGGCTTGATTGCCAGCTCTAAACGGGATCCTAATGAAATTTCTGAAAGAGACATTTCATGTCCAAAAGAAAGAAACACATATCATCTTATTTAGATGCAATCATAAAGCCGAAGCTAAATGCATTCATCAAGGAGTTTAAAGATACAAGATAACCCCTATAATATTCCACATCCGCACTCCCCACAAAGATTTGGCAATTAAGCACAAGTTCAAAAAGAATCTCCCCCATAATATGTCATTCCCGAAAGAACAACAAGAGCGACCTTAATTTCGAAAGAAAAGAAGGATTTCTTTGGACATAACAAATCACATACAAGTATGAATTTGAATCCAAAATATTAAATTAACCACAAGAGATTCATGATTAATTTAACCAATTATGCTCAACATAAGTGAACTTATGGAGACTCAAAAACACTCAATTAGATTAATCCCAAGAGAACCCATAATTAATCTAATCAAAATACGCAACCAAACTAATCACAAAAGTAATCAATTTAATTGGTCATACTCGTCATAAGAAAATCTATGGAGCAATGACTAAGTTAATCATGAAAATAATCAACCCAGTCAAAAACGCTCAAACATAAGAAGACTTATGGAGTTTAACTAAATAACCAAACAAGATGATTAATTTAGTTCAAAAATGCTCGACATAAAGTACCTTATGGAACAACAACAAAGCTAATCATAAAATAATCAACTTGGTCGTTTAGTGCTCAACATAAGACACATTACGGAGCCTCACAGTAATACATAAAATATGGATCAGGGAAGATCAATTACTCCGGAATACACAAGGATTCATTCTATTTTATCTCCATTTGCACAATGACAAACAATAGACATAATCCTTGCAAACAAAAGATTTTAACCTATCTTGCATATCAATAATTGACAATATAGGCTTAACTTTTGTATTTGTCAAAAGTCCGTTCATTCCTTTATCAACATATGAATATTGACTTATGAAAGACTTTACTTTTGACAAGATATGGGACAATCATAGTTCACGGACGCAAAACACACATATCCCATAACAATTGCAATATATAAAACTATAAAGATTAATACCGCAAAAATCATATTCCAAACAAATTTAGAGTTTAAACCAATAAATCTAAAAACATGAAGATGAAAACATTGGACATAGCTATGTGTAATCACAATAATTTCTATTCCAAACTCTAGTAATCCTTCTCAAAAACAAGAATAAATTCTCATAAGAAGTTTCCAAGGTATCAAGACAAACTTGTAATGCACATATAAAATGATTTGTCCTTAGAGGGTAGAATCAATCTTTTTGCCCGGATTTACACCAAGAATAGCTACCAAAGGCGTATAAAAATATTTTCTTTACAAAGAAGAACATACAAAGTCACTAATGACCATGCACCATAGTTCGCATAAGATGATTGTGAACATTCAAGAATCCCATAGTAATGCATACTACTGCCCATTCTTGAACTTCCTTCTTTGTGATTCACCAACAATATTCTTATAAAAGCTACAAATGAGCTTATAAGAGTGGTACTCCAAGAATCCAAGTGCCCAAGTCCAAGCGAAGTGGAACAAGTGCGACGAAACGGAGCAAAACACTCAAAAACAAGATACAGGACAAATACCAATCTTAACTCATCCAAATTCAGGAATTCTCATCTCCATTTTGAATATAATTCAAATAGTAAGAGAATGCAAAAAGAATGAGGTCATTCCGAGTTCGGATGAAGAAGTTACGGCCAAAACAAGTTTACCGAATATCGACGTTAAGTATGCATACCGTTTTGCAAACGAATTTTCATGACCTGGGGGAGTATGCAAATGGGTATACGTACTTAAACCCATGTATTTTGATTTTAAATGATGTTATGCATACCAGGTAGGTGTACCATGAAGTCCAAACATCCCGAACTTTTTAGAAGAATCCAAATAATTCAACCTTACCGAACATAATCTGTGTGCCCCAATTCTCGTGCTTCCCTCACCGTATACATAGCAGGGCATTCCTTGGTGAGGATGCACTTAAAACACGATTAAGTTGTGTTGGGGTGAATAATGTCTTGCTCACCACAAGTGACCTTTGGATTATCATGAAAGAGATCGCTTTTAGAACGTTTAACATCCAATTCCATTTTTCCAAAAAACTTGTTAAGTTCCAACATCATGGATACCGCCTTCTCCATAGTCATGAATTTTTCTCGGAAGATCATTCCTTTTCACACTCAAATCATCATTGGCTTTCTTTGGTACCCACTTCTGAGTGCGTTTAGGAACAACCGGAACCTTCTTCCCATTACTCTCTTCTGGAATTCTCGGAAGAGAATTGAAATGACTATTCTTCTGCAAGTTAGTCTTTCTCCAATTGGGAGCATCGGATCTTGTCTTCGTCTTTACGATGTTATCCTTTTGATAACCATTACGGTTGTGAAAATGATTCGTATGACGTTTATAGGAAAAACTAGAGAAATCACAGCACTGATTCCTTTCCCTAAAGGTTGGACAGTTACAACCTGTAACGTTAAGGGGATCAGTCTTAACATATGATCTTGGTTTCACAACTTCTTGTGATTCCCAAACAAGAACATCATGAAGTTTCTTATTCCTTATACGGAAACGACATCTCCTTTCCAGGTGACCTTTATTTCCACAATAGTGGCAAACATAAGGAATTTTCTTACCTCGATCCATGTGTGCTGATTTTGGAGGTTGATATATTTTGCTCTTTTGAACCTTAACTGCCGGTGAAGGTATTTCACTTTTGCCATCAGTGGAAACCTTTTGTTGAGAAGAATCACTATCCTTGACAAATTTTACCTCTTTGATAATACTTGGAGCATTTATTCCCTCATAGCCCAATCCTCGTGTATCACGATGATTTTTACTTTCTCCTAGCATGGTGGTTAATTTGCTTGAACTAGTATTGAACTTTTTCAAGTCATCTTCCAACATCTTGATTTTATCAAGAGAAAGACTAAATCAGCCTCAAAATGTTTTTCTCGAGCGAGAAAAGCGCTTTTTTGTCATCAAAACTAATTTGTTGAGAGTTAAAGATTCTCGCAAGTTTCTCTTCCAACGAAAAGTACTTTTGAAGAAGATTATCACATTCAAGTGACTTCATACGTAGGTTTTCCTCAGAATCCTTGAGGATCAATTTGTTAGAACGATTCGAAACATAAACACCTGCGTAACATCTTCTCAATTTCTTGTTTTCTCGACAGAGAGGAGTCAGAAGAGCAGTGACATGAGAAGTTGTCATCTTCTTATTTTCCAACGAATTTAAAACCTTCACATACTCAGAGACTTCCTCATCAACATCTCTATCAATATCTGAATCACCTTCATCAGAAAGTTCATCCAACTGTTCTTCTAGGCGTGTTTGAGACTTCAAATGAGTTTTACATTAAGAGAATGTTTAGATATTGACATAGATTTGACAGTTCTCTCGGTGAATCCAAGCTTTGAAAAACATCTTGTAATTTCTGAACTGGTACGTTATTAGAGATAGAGTCGTCCATAATCAGATCGCTACAAACACAGACTTGTAAGGTCTTATACGTGTTTGCCCGATCTGATACCAATTGAAAAAACGGGGGTCTAACAACCACACCCAATATTTCACTTAGAAATCTGTATGGACAAACTCTAATATACTTTCTAGAGAATCAACTAGACAGTTTAATCAATCTAGAGAAAATTATATCAAAGAGTTTATATCTCAATCTCTCAATTTGATCTTTACTCAAGCAAATAGAAATCTGCGAGTCTTTATCAAAGAGAGATAACTTGGATGGTACCAAAGACCAATATCCAAGTGTCAATCAATTTAAATCAACAACCAAAAGGTCGAATATTCTAATTGATTGAACAACGCATAACCTGTGATATTTCAATTATATAAACAAATATAATGCGGAATAGAAATAACACAGATACCAAAATTTTGTTAACGAGGAAAACGCAAATGCAGAAAAACCCCGGGACCTAGTCCAGATTGAACACACACTGTATTACGCCGCTACAGACTCTAGCCTACTCCAAATTAACTTCGGTCTGGACTGTAGTTGAACCCCAACCAATCTCACAATGATTCAAGGTACAGTTATGCTCCTACGTCTCTGATCCCAGCAGGATGCTACGTACTTGATTCCCTTAGCTGATCTCACCCACAACTAAGAGTTGCTACGACCCAAAGTCGAAGACTTTAATAAACAAATCTGTATCACACAGAAAAGTCTACGGTAATAGATAAATCTGTCTCCCACAAATATACCTACGAGTTTTTGTTCCGTCTTTTGATAAATCAAGGTGAACAGGAACCAATTGATAACCCAGACTTATATTCCCGAAGAACAGCCTAGTATTATCAATCACCTCACAATAATCTTAATCGACGCAGCGAAAAAAAGATATTGTGGAATCACAAACGATGAGACGAAGTGTTTGTGATTTCTTTTTTATCTTGCCTATCGGAGATATAAATCTCAAGCCAATTATTCCAATTGAACTCGTACGATAGAAACAGCAAGATCAGATCACACAACTACAAGAAAGTAGTATCGGTCTGGCTTCACAATCCCAATGAAGTCTTTAAGTCATTAACCTGGTTTAGAAGAAGAAACCAAAGGTTAAAGGAGAATCGACTCTAGCTTAGCACAACTAGTATCACGTAATGTGTGGGGATTAGGTTTCCAGTTGCTAGAGTTCTCCCTTATATAGTCTTTCAAATCGTGGTTTGCAATCAATGTTAGCTTAGTAACAAAGTATTCAATATTCACCGTTAGATGAAAACCTGATTAGATTCAAGTTAATATTTCTCAACCGTTGGATCGAAACCTTAGCTTGTTACACACAAATGAAATGTCCAATTTTGGGTTTATGTAACCGTTCCCAAACATTAACATTTGTTGGTTCAACAATAGTTAACCAAATGGTTAGCCATATGAGAAATTTCATATCAACCATATTCTTCTTCACCATAACTAGTTCAAATGACTCAAATGAACTAGTTAGAGAGTTGTTCAATTGCTTAGATCTTATGTAACTACACAAGACACAATCGAAGCAAAAATGGTTTGATTCACTCGAATCGGTTCATGAACTTTACAGCCACGGTTTGCAAAAGCATTCCTTAGTTTATATAAACATGAGTTCAAGAACAACCGGTTTTAGATATAACCTACTCAAGTTCGCGGACTTAAGCTCACGGAAGGAGTTCACAAACTCCAGCAGAAATTCTCGGGTCGAGAACTTCCGCCAGTTCGCGGACTTGGCTCACGCCACATTCCGTTTCTCTTGATCAACAAAGTTCGCAAACTTTGGTTCAAGGAATAAGGACGTATACATATATGTGTGTCCACAACAATGCTTATATCCTACCAATGGTTATGTAATCTAAACTCTCATTTCAATCATTGAAACATTCTCAGAGAACGTTATATAGCCGTTATTCACAGACCATTTTTCGTCAGAGCAATTTTCAAAGTGATTGAAACATAACATGACTTTCGTCACTAGGTAAAGATGAATTTGGCCAAAGCGAAAGCTTACCAACACATATTTCGAGAAATAGATAGGCGAGTTAAACTCGACTCAAAATAGCAAATGTGTATAATGAAAGTCTATATATCAAAACGACTTTTGTCTCAAGAGTAGGAGATAGATTAAATAGACTTTTGAGTGACAGATAAGTTCAAGTCTCCACATACCTTTTAGTCGACGAAGTTCCACCATTTCCTTGAGTAGTCCTTCGTCTTGTATGATGATTGCCATGGAGTCTTGAGCTCAACTACACTTTCTATCCTAGTCCGAGACCCTTAGCTAAAATAGGCTAGAAATCAAGACTTATAGTTTTGATCACTAACATTGACAAACATGCTTGAGATAGCAACGCATGCGAGTTCGACCGATCAATGCTCTAACAGTTGGGATATAAAATTCCTATATATAAGTACAATAGATGCATTGTTGTACTTAGTATAATAATGTACTCGATAAAATTTTGCATCCTCAGGGAACTTATTAGCTAGATATAGCTCAGCGCCAACGCAATGTCATTGGAATGGTACAATGAATGTAATCATGTACTTAAAAGTAACCATTGACATGAGTTTGTTTTATCCCTACAAAGTCATAAAAAAGGAATGCTAAAGGAATTGCAATCCAAAGGTTGTTGATTATGAAGGAACTATAATCTCTTCTCCAATGAAAGTGATCAGGGGGAGATATGGTAGACTATTTTCTAAGTCATTACCAATATTCAGTTTCGAAAAGTACATGACTAAAGGAACTGTCTGGAACAACTCTGAAAGTGATCAGGAGGAGATGCCGACATCATGGCGAGGATCTAAGGATATGACGTCGAAATATTTTACTTCGAAATTGAAGATGTGTTGTACTCTTTTTCCCTTCGATCGAGAGTAGTTTTTCCCGAATGGTTTTGTTACTCGACAAGTTTTTTAGCGAGACAACACTGAAAACATCAAGTATGTTGAACGTTGAAGACATAAAGATCGCTTTGATATTACTGAAAATATCTGAATCAAAGAAATGAAACGTGATAGTATGTTAAGCAACGTAACTTAATTAATCAACAACGTGGTTTTATAAACATTCAAGTCACCAAAGTAAAGTGTGATAAACTCCTTTTGACTGCATTAGACTAATAAAAATAGTCTGACATCAGTGGAAGCATCTAATGGTGTGTTGCACTATTTTCCTTCACCGAGGTTGCTTTTTCCCACAGGGCTTTGTTACTCAAAGACGGTTTTTAATGAGACAACAACAAACACCGGAATGTAATTTCCAACTAAGACTATTGTCTTTACCACGAGGGTTTTTCGCCTTAAGGGTTGTGAAGCAACTAGTCAACATTAACGTAACAAAGTGATCATCTGCAACGGATCACCTTTACTTGCATCTGTCACGTTGTACTATTTTCCCTTCGTCAAGGTTTTTGTCCCACTGGGTTTTTCCTTGTCAAGGTTTTAATGAGGCAACATATTCGAGTCCAACTATGTCCTAAGTTTGCTTAATATTGTACTCTTTTTCTTTAGTTCAGGTTTTGTCCCTCTGGGTTTTTCCTGACGATGTTTTAACGAGGCAATTAACTTGAGACTCATCGGTCTTTGAAGATCGTATTGCATGTGATAAACAACATGTAAAGTACGAGACAACATGTGAAGTACTACATGTGAAGAGTTGTACCAAGGTTTTGTCCCACTAGGTTTTTCCTTGTCAAAGTTTTAAGGAGGCAATGGACTTCGGCACAAGTCATCAAGGAAAACGACATTTGAAAAACTATATGTGATGTAATATGTATAAAGTTTTGTTATTGAACCGCACAAGGGGAGTGTTACGGGGCCTACGGCCCATGGATGTGCTTGGTCCAACTAGATTCCTAGGATTGTATATAAAGGAAACTATGTAATGCTTCTACTCTGATCTCTCTAATAAGATATCCTCCTTCTTGTCTCTACATCTCCTATCTTCGCCTCTGATTCTCCTTAAACACAAAAGCTATATTAGCAAGTTTTTAACGTTTTATAGCACCTGACAAAAAACTTCGGACAGAAAAAGGTTTCAGAATGTCAGGCATATATGTCAGTGACCTGCCTGCCTTTCTACCTAAAGCGGGAAATTTATGGCCTTCTACCCGTTTTAACAAACCTCCCTGTAAGAAAGAAGAGTGGATAATAACAGGTCAAACAATTTGAGAAACAAAATGTGACTTAAATTAAAAAAAAGTACATATAGTTTAAATTCTGCATCCCCATTACTGTCTAAGTACGAAAATTTCTCCAACGCCCCAAAACACTCGCTAAATACAAAGACAGTGGAATCTTTTGTTTCCTTGCGCCTGTATCAACCAGTTCACCGAATACATTGACACTTGACTTCAGCAACAAAAAAAACTGAGGAAAAGTTTCCTCTTCGGAAGGTTTACGAATTTAGGGAGGATCTAAAGTATATCAACACTGTTGACACTTGCCCCTACACCAAACCTTGAAGAAGTAGACTTCTACCTTTGTCCGAGTACATTAACTTCTTACTATGCAACAGCCTAATCCTACTCTCTAAAGAACAAACATTTTCCTGTGCTTTCTTCAACTCATCCTTTGCAGCTTGAAAAGACTGATCCTTCTCCAGTAATTCAGTGTTAAGATTCTCTTGCCCATAAAAATCCTTTTTCACATCCTGAAATCTCTCGAAGCCAACTGACATTGAATTCAAGTTTCTCTGCCATTGATATCTTATTTTCCCACAAACCAATCATTGTGGAGGACACGTTCCCCTGGTAGAAAATGTTGACCAGCAGTTGGATAATTGAGCAAGGAACTTATATCACCTGATGCAAAAACTTCAATCTCATCTAGTGTTGGTCCAGCACCAACGGTTTCTGCTTGAGCCACTGAAATAAGAAAAATAAAGTGAAAAAAAACTAAAACGGACTGCAAAAGTGTCTATCCATAGCGAAAGTAGAGCACATGTGGATAAGATTTTCCAATTAAAACCCACCTACACCTATGTGGTTAAACTCGCATCTTACATGTAAAAAGATTAAAAAAAAAGTAGCGGATCAACAGATATAAGCTTTACCTGTCAGACTTTCAGTGTTATATGATCGCAGACCAATTAACTCAGCCGCTTTCCGCTGCATAACATAATACTATGTTTAATTTTGATGCACTAATATCAAACCTATAAGGCAAAATATACTCATGATATTGAAGATTGATATAATGATAAGTTAACTAGCACACAGAACTTGGTCCAATAAGAAACGTTACAGAAGCTAACAAAATGGAGACAAAAACTTTAATAGAAGACAGATAGGGACAAGAAGAGGAGTTGGGATTTTGCATCATGTCAAGCTGCCGGGTAGAGAAGAGGTCAAAGTTGTGGACAGAGAGACACTTGGTGGATCAAAAGACTGGGAATGTGAAGAGGAATTATAGAAATGGAAATAAAGAAATAAAAGAAGATGAGATATGATCAATAGTCAAGTTGTACGAAAAAAAATAACGAGAACAACATAGGGGGGGCCATGCTGAAAAACACACAAGATGAAATGGATCATAAGTAAAAAATAATTTGGTCAAGTACATGTTACGCACTACCTGATTGGTTGGATAACCTCTTTTCCAGGAACTGTTAGAATGCTCCAAGCCAAGGTACTGCTCCCAAGCTCCATAAACATTTCTTCTCTGCAGTGAAAAAAGATGCTTAAAAAGTTAGGTCAAACAAAAAGTAAAAGATTGGTGAAAACAGAGAACACGAAAGGATAACCAGAGACACCTGAAAACGGCTGGACAGTTTATCCGAGTCCTGCAGGTACTCAGGTAGACAAAATGACAAAAATGCGAACTTCCACTGGTAAAAGTATTAAGCAGATTTTAGTATATGAAAGAATCAGTTAATAACCTAAACAAGTCCATGTGTACTCACACCGTAGTGTACAATGTCATTGTATAATGGAATCAATTGTATAAAATGGTTTCAAACAAGAAAATAAGCCATGCCTAAGAACATACCTTGGCGAATTCCTCGTCAGGAACCTGCAATTTCTTCTGTATCCGCAATTTGACTTCACCTACAGTCTCTCCTTCATGGATGATGAATAAAAAAGGTTCCCCAAAATTCTGTACCTGCTGTAGAACCAATGTGAATGATATTCAAACACTTGTGTATGCTTTGCACATTGCACAGATTGTGATGGACTTCTATTAAAATCACAATGTACCATTCGGCTCTGAGATGCATCTTTCATGAAGTGATAAACATGAATCAAGTGATCCTGAGGACCCAAGTTCTTCTCATCCTCTGGAATCTGAAAAACGAAGACGAAACAAACCATTATATAGATACAAACATAATGTTAGACTCCACAATGAAGTGCCACACTTGACAAATAATCAAGCAATGAAATGGAAAAATAAATAAACCAATTAGCTTACCTCCTCTGCACGTAGCGTCCAGTATTGATCATCGATGTTCTCGATCATTTCACTAAGCGGAAAAACCTGTATGATAACGAGTTCAGTATAATTGACAAAAATTCATAAAAGAACAGAAATGAACTTATATGGCTAGTCCTTGACAATATTAAGTTGGGCCTCAAGTGCATCACTAGGGAAACCTACAACAACCATCATTTGCCTGGAAGACAGTGAGAAGCTTTAAAAGTCTCTTTACCTCAAAATGATATATATATGCAGAGTCTCATAAATGATATTATATGCAGAGTCTCATAATAGTTGCAATTGAACAACTTAAGATTCAATAAGATTCTGTTATAGTCAGACCATGTTGGACAAACCAACAAGGATATTACTTCTATATTTCATACTAAAATAGCTCCGCCAGGCAAGAAAAAAGCAGATATAGGAACCTTTTAGCATAAATATAACTAAATGATAAACGTGTTACCTTATAAATCTTGTGGTAGAAAATTTCCAGCAATCTAAGTTCCACCTCTGGATGAGACAGCTCAACCTTCAGAAAGTTGGACCGCGAAACAAATTCGTATAAGTGCAAATAAACTAGGATTATTTCTGCAGCCCGAAAGGTATTTCTGTAGCCAGAAAAGAAACTGTCTTCCGCTAACAAGTATAGTTGAGACAATATTTTAACTGAACAGTATGTTACCTTTGTCTTCGGATAATTAATCACGTCAGCTACCGTAATCTGTTCCGGAAGCCAAACATTATGGACTACCGTCTGAGAACACATCAAATCAGTTGTTATTAATATCATAGCCTGAACATGATTAACCATGGAGATTATGATTGTTGTACGCTTACTCACATCTTCGTTGCATGACGAAAAGCAACCTTCAGAGGTCTCAAACATTGCAACTCTGGTAGTGAGATGTCCAACACTTCGTAATACAAAATATCAGATGCCTGTTGGTAATATTGAGAAAAGTTTCAGCCTGTCACTGAGTAGTAGTCATTAATCAATTCTAAACATGCAATCTAGGTCAGTGTAAGGAACTACCTGACTGTAGTGAATCAACATCTCAGACAAGTCGCCAACACCTCGGAACTTAATAGCTTGGGGTTTAGGTTTCTGAGAGTAGCAATTATGAGGGGTGAGTCTGATCTTGGTTGGGTCATCCGAACCAAGATGATGAGCAACTCTTTCCGTGACATCGTCATATGTTAATACCTTTGACCTGGATAATTAAAAAAAGGGAAATAAAACTCCAGTAAATACATAAGTTACAGAATACCTTTTAGATATGGATGTACTTACAGCTCTAGACAGAAATCATCTTCCCCCGGCTTATAAATACCCGACGGTTGTGGACATATTCCAGAAAAGAAGGAACATCAGGATAGCGGCATAGTGACATAGTACCAGCTGAAGCAGGTTTCTGAAAGCAAATAATGTCCCCATCTTCAAGCTGAAAGGTGAAAAAAATAAGAAAATCCAAGTAAGCTATATTGGACAATAAAACACGGTCAAAAAACGACATCATCCAAACAGGTAGATTATGCACTTCATCTAAAGTACCAGGTTAGCGTGGAACGTGAGTTTCTTGTCTATGCGCTCACACATAACTGTGGGCTCAAACCTTATTTCCTGACATCAGAAGATGAGCTCTAATCAGACGCTTGCATTAATAAAAATTTAAAACTTACATTTCTGGGCAGAGGAGTACTGATCAACATAAAACTAAGCACATAAACAAGAGTCACAGAGTAAATCCAAAAGAAGATAAACCTCATAAAGTTCTATTTCTTCATCTGGAGAAAATCCAACCCTCTCATTGAGCTTTTTAAGAATTTCCAAAGGCTTACCCCTACGCTTCACAGAAAGTCTCCCCACATACCTGATATATCATATGAGTCTCTCAAATTCTGAAGGCCAACAAGTTATGATTAAATGAACTGAAAATACAACAACTCAAAACTCAATCCATACCGAAGTTCTTCTTTTTCAGCATCATAAAGCTTGAAAAAGAGAAGAATATCTTCTTTTGTTCTACCAGGAGGAGGAATGGGATGTAATTCCTGTAGAGTAGTACATATGTCAGAACATAGAACAATAAAATGCAAAGATCCAAACCAGCTTGATGTGTTATCCTTGTTAGACTTTTTTATTGTTTAGCAACAAATTCATGTTTAGTTTAATAAAACCAGATTAGTCTAATCTTAAGTGTTTAAGGTTTAGATCATGTACTAAAGGCAAGACTTCTCTGTTTTGTGGGGACGTGTACATAAGGCCAAGCGTGTACATAAGGCCAAGTACATAAAGTTAACCAAAGTTAAGGGATGTGTCTTCACCTAATGATGGCAGAGTGGATGACACATGTCCATGCAGTTGGAGGTGGACTCCCTTCTAGCCTTGTTTAGAGTATTTCTGCCTCTACTATTAGAAGTTTAAGGTAAATAGAAGTGGAAGAACTTCCAGGTAAATACAGAAGCTAGAGCTACTAGAGTAAAGCATATACCTTCAGCAATAATCTAGTCTTCTGAAAGCAAAAGTCAAGTATATCTTTACTATATTATCTCCTTCTTTATCATGTATTAGTAGTAGAATACTTGACACCAAGTATGCAGCATGAAGTAATTGTTCTTAAACATGATAAGGTTAAAGAATAAAGCATGTTCTCTCTGTCTAATGATCATGTTGATGTTTCTAGACGTAGCACATGTAATCCTAAACATAAAGTGAAATCATGTAAAGTATACTTAGTAGCTACTGAAGCATGATTAGAAGCTACTATGCTAACAATCCTAAGAACTTAAAAAGGAAAATTCAAAATCGATAAACAAAAAATCCAGAGATCAATTGTCCAAGTATAACAATTACCGGCCCAAGCTCTATTTCCAAGAACAACTTTAGTTCCGCATTGTGAGCCTCGTTTGAAACTTCTCTCACCTGTCCAGCCTACAATCCAGATATGAAACATGATGAGCCGTAAGTTGGTTTTTTCCATGTTTCGTTTCACTCGAATAATGGAGATTAGAAGATCTGGAATCTAGTTGACGCATGAGTCGTGAGAAACTCAAAAGGCAAGTGTGTTAGTACTCCAGCAGATGAAAAACCATGGCAAATGACAAAATATTTATGGCTAAGTAGTTACAGATTGTGTCTCCTCTTGAGGCGTTAACGGTCGGTATGGACGATAAGTATGATTTACATGCTTTGCCCATAACCAAAACCGCTGAAATTGCACAGGTACACCAAGTTCTTTGGCAACCACCTCCTGCAAACAAATTTAAGTAAGAAAACCACTATTTCTGGGATAAACAAACTATGAAGCCAGTTTTAATCCTTTTCATTAATAAGAAGATTACAAATAATGAAACGTAAGTTTCTGAACACCGGTGACAATAAGAAGATACCTTGAAGAGGTTAAAAGGGATCTGTTTCTTGATACGGAAACTGCGAACTTTGTCGTGATCAACAAGATCAAGATAAATATCTCTCCCAATCTGTTCAAAAAGGTCCTCATTTCGAGCAACCTAAAACAACCACACTGAATGAGTTAATATTGTACAAATAAAAATTGAGCATTAATAAACAAGGAAGGGTGAGGCAAGTACCTTTACAGTAGTATACAGCAGGTGAGCCTCAGCTTTTTGCTTTTTCTTATGCTCCTCTTCTTCTTGCTCTTTCTTCCTAATCTGTAAGATCATAGTGCGAGTCAGTGTTAACTCTTAAGAGACCATACAAAGTACAAGCATCTCACCCTCCAGATAATACAAAGTACATATTAGGGTTTTCTCTGTTTACTTTTATGGGTAATAGTTAGGGTTTCACAGGATAAAGTTGTGATTGTGATTAGGTTTTTAAAATCAATGAGAAATCAGAAATCATACCTTTGTTCCTTTATCTATCTGTTGCCGATTTGGGGTTGCCATTACTAACAGGGGTTTTATGAAAGGATGAATGAATCGCCAAATAGAAAACTCATAGAAAAAATGTAAATCGAGTCGGTTCGAGTTCTGAGAGTGAGAGAGACCTGGTAGATATCTCAAAAAGAGTGACAAGTTTACTAATAAAAAAAGCAAAGCGGGAAGTGGATACAGCCTTCCGATTTGTGTACCGAAATAGATATCGGTCTAGGGGTGCACGTACCCTACCCATACCCGCCAATCCTACCCTATCCGCCAGTGTTTTAACCGTATCCTATCCTACCCATTATTTGGCGGGTAGGGTGACGGTTAGAGATTTCTTATCCGCCGTTAAATGGGTAGGATGACGGGTAAAGCTCGAAATTATCCTACCCTACCCGCCTACCCGCTTATTTATATAATAGCTTATAGTAGCCGTTGATCTTTCTCTTAATGATCATCTATGCCGTTGGTTTTATATCAGAACCACTAATAATAATATTATAAGTTCCTTATTCTTTCTTTCCATTTAGGATTGCCTTAATCTCTTTAATTTGGAATCTCTGT
Organism: Papaver armeniacum; assembly: GCA_023531295.1. Taxonomy (NCBI): domain Eukaryota; kingdom Viridiplantae; phylum Streptophyta; class Magnoliopsida; order Ranunculales; family Papaveraceae; genus Papaver; species Papaver armeniacum. The sequence continues at coordinate 155,756 of JAJJWW010011883.1, forward strand.
TTTTTTTTCTTTCTTTCTGTACCCATGAAGAAGCAGCTTTACGCATTAGATGATCAAGTAGTACTTCCTATCAATAATAAGAATCAGTATTATGATCATCAGAAAAGCAATCCTAAATTTGCTATTCTCCGTGGAGCTGTAACTGTCGTAACTATACTAACACTAATCCCACTTCTCTATTATCCTCTACTTTCCTATCATTCTAATTTTCTATTATCAGAACCTTCTTCTTCTTCTTCCTCGTCATCGTCATCTATCCCTAATTTGATTAATTCTTCATCTTCGCCTGATCTGTTGTTAACTACTTCAACTTCTTCTCCATCTTCTTCAATTCAAGATGATGTGGTCCAAAATTCAGTCAGCAATAATGGGGAATCAACTCCTTCTCCATCTGCAGATTATAATGAGATGTCCTTGTTATTAACTCTTTGTCAAGATAAATGTAAACTATGTTGATTTTGCAAGATAAATGTAAACTATATCGTTGTACGCATTAAAAGCAGAATAAGAAGAAAAAAAAAAAATAATAATAATAATAAAAAAAAAATAAACGGTTATACCCGCCACTCTATCCTACCCGACCCGCCAATTAATGGGTCGGGTAGGATCTTACCCGTTTAATGGCGGGTAGGGTGGTGGGTAAAAATTTTTATATCCGCCAGTCAGCGGGTAGGGTGGCGAAATTGGCCATATCCTACCCACCCTACCCATTGTGCAGCCCTATATCGGTCCGTCCAAAGTCGTTTTAGTAGGACGTGGACAGGTTGACTGGTCTACATGACCGTAGTAGTACTTAAACCGACCGCTGGTTTTTTAACAGACACCATTTGAATTTCTCTGAAATCACCTTTGAGTATAGCATCAATTAGTCGAAACTGCTAGTATGTAGGTTCCAATAATTGTAAAACGAAAACTCTTATCTGGGAATAAACTACGTAGAAACCATCTTCTCACATTTTTCTAATAGTACGGCTCAAAAATGGCACCACTGTTTGTAGATAGATCCAAACTTAAAACCTTTGATACCATAGTTCAAAAAATGAAAAGTAGGGTATTGAGTTTTAACGGTACCTCTTTGGCTCAATCTAGTAGGTTTTTACTAAACAAATCAGTACTAACCAGTCTCCCCATTTATCAAATGGGGTGTTTCATTCTTCCAAAAAAGATCACTCATAGGATAAATGCAATCCAGAGAGAGTTCTGGTGGGGAAAATAGAAAAATGCTAGAGGCTGTTATTTAAAATGCTATGAATTTTTGTGCAAACCACTAGCTTTAGGGGGTTTAGGATTCAAAGATGCAAACAAAATGAACTTGTCTATGATAGCCAAATTGGCTTGGAGATTGGCATCTCAGCCAAAAGCTTTATGGGCAAGTATTCTAAAAGAAAAGTACTTTAAAGACACAACAGTTTTTCACTCTAAAAACATTATAACGAAACATGGATTTGGAAATGTATCAAACAAGGAGCGTCCCTGATCCTTAAATATAGTTGTTGGGAGGTAGGGGATGGAAAAACAATAAACATTTGGACTGATAAATGGATACCAGGCTTGGATGAAACTCTTGAATCACTATGTGGTTCAAACTCAAACTCTATAACACTTGTAATGAATTGATTGACCCAACTACACGAAGTGGAACATTGAAAAGTTAGAAATAAGTTTCCCAATCAATTTTAAACATCAAGATCTTTTCGAGACATGAATGGAAACATGAAACGGACACTTTAAGATGGTTACCGACTAAAAATGGAAACTTTGATTAAAACATTGTATGCTAAATTGCAAAACAACATCCAAGACCAAAACTCGCAGGTCACTGTAGCTTTCTGGAAAGCTTTTTGGAAGTTAAATGTGTCCTTAAGAATAAAGATTTTTTTATGGAAATGTATCCCACAATGCTCTACCTGTTAGGAAAATGCTAGGACAGTACATGGATAACATTGATCTGCATTGTATTTTTTGTAATCATCCATGTGAATCATTACAACATTTGTTCTTTGATTGTTCATATGCAAAATCGGTATGGATGCTTCCACCATTGGCGAGTGTTTGAATTTTAATCTCACTCTGAGACTCACCTTTTTTGAGTCTTTATACGAACGGATTACAGATAATTCTACAAATAATGTCATTGAAATTGTTGCAACCAAATGTTGGTTGATCTGGAAAGAAAGGTGTTTAAGGGTCTTTCAAGATAAATCAGTCTCTAGTCTTCAACTCTCTATGGCAGTAATTAGACACATAAAATTCTGGTCTCCATCTTTACTAAATAATTTGTCTATGAATGGTGAATCTAGCCAGGGCATCCGATATTGCAAAAACTTTAGTTGTTGATCGTATTATGAACCCTAACATCAATAAAAGATGGATCCCTCCCAATTTGAATCAGTTCAAGTTGAATTTTGATGCCTCATGGATTGATGAAAAACAATTGCGAGGTTATGGACTAATCCTTCGCTCCGCAAGCAGTGCATGTTGTCCAAGTTGGATCTGGGACCATCTTTGCCTCCACCTCGAAGAGGTGTGCTTTATCTTTTCTTGAAGCAGCAAAGTGGGCATCAATCATGGACTATAAACATTTTTGGATCGAGGGAGATTGCAAAGGAGTTTTAGATTATGCTAAAGGCCTATCTAGCACTATTCATTGGAGAAATCAAGCCATAGTAAATGAAGCTCAGAGAATACTGAAGTCTTGTGAGCATTTTTGGGTTTTATATTCAGTCATAGGAGTAGTAACAACGTAGCAGATGTTTTAGCAAAACAGGCACGAAAGGAAGGCTACTACAAACAACAGTGGAGACAAATGCCAGCTTTCCTTTCTTCTGCTTTAATTGATGATGCTAGTTTTATTGTTTCAAATGCACATTATGTTCATTCTGAGGAACTACCTTGTTGGAAGATCCCCATATTTGATTCATAATTCTGAGATAAGGGCAGCCAACAGGGGTATTAGCCTCATGTAACCTTTTTCTGTTTCAATATATTTAACTTTCAAAAAAAAAAAATGGCTAAAAAATGGCCCCTGCTAACCCAATGAGAGGAGGCGGTTTTCACGTGGTTTTTTTCTACGGTTTGTTTAGAATCACCCTTCGTAAAATTTATTTTGTTTGTTTCAAAATCGAAGCAGCTAGAATGTCACTATCCACGGATGTTGGGGTTGTCTGAAAAATAGACTCAAAGTTACGTATTTATGATTACAAGCAAAATAGTTTTGCTTCTGACTTCGATTTCTGAAGAAGCAGAAGTCATAAACAGATTTGTATCCAAGCTATTGGATACCCACCTAGAAGTTACTTTTTGACTTTTAAAAGCAAAAACGTCGGAAATTTGTTTGAGTACACGATTTTAGAATGATTTCTAGAAGCAAAAAAGTTAACTTTTTATGAAGCAAAATGTTTTTACTTCTGACTTTTGCTCCCGACTTCTGGTATCCAAACGCGCTATTAGCAAACCAGAGAAATTAGAGGCTACTTGCAGTGAAACAACTTGAATTACCATTTGACGGATATGCAAACCGGGTAGTCCATAAGTTAAAAAACTCTTTATGGATTGGTAATGCATGGCTTTCACTTGCTAGCGTTGGACCGAGAACTACCCTGTGAGACAATTGATACCATCTTTACAACATGCACCATTTTAAGATTTCTCTTTTTTTTTAGTCTGTGTTTGCAAGATTGATCTCCGTTTCTTTATTAGTCAAAATTCAACATAAAACTTGGCCTGAATGTGTTTTGCTTGTAACATTTATAATGTTATGTGATGATTAGATGATTTGCAATCTATAAAGCAAAAGCAAGGAGTAGCAAGGATAGTAAGGAATACAGACTGCTAACATAGGAAGAATCTAAAATGTACTAACACAGTCAATACATTTGATCTCCGTTTCTTTGAAATAGTAGACATCTACCTCTGCCTACAGATACATTTGCTTTTCTGAGTACAACAGCCTAATCCTACTTTCCATACCCGAAACATTTTCCTGCGCCTTCCGTTTTCTCTGAATGTGGAACAATTTACTCATTTCATTCCTGCTGCAATACAAAGTACAAATTACTAAAGAAGAGCATAAAAGAGGAATTATAATGCAACATCATGTCACGGTGCGAGGCTGCCATGGAAAGAAGAGGTCAAAATCATGGATAAAGAGATGACATTTGGCTGATCAAAAGGACTGAGAGAGTTGGAAGAGGAATCCAAAGAAAAAACAAATAAGATAAAAAAAAATTGATAAGAAAATGATCAATTGTACAATTGCACCAGAAAAAAAAAAATTGAAGGTGGTCTGGGAATACAAAGATTGGAAGTTCTCAACAAAGCATTACTGATGAAGATTCTATGGAGAATAATAAACTCTAATGCAGAATGGGCTCTATTTATCAAAGCTAAATTTCAAGACAGACATCATCAATGGATGAATAACTGGCAACTTTCATCCATTTGGCCTGGCTTAAAATGGGCATGGAATCACTTAAAAGAGAATATAAGATGGTGCATTGGTGAAGGTCATATGATATCTGTTTGGTTTGATCCCGGATTAGCAATTCACCCCTTATAGAAGAAGTTGGATACACTGACTATATTAAAGCTCATATCAATATGAAAGTGTCAGATTTAATCATTGGTGGAGTATGGAGTATACCTGAGCAAATAAACCAAATGATTTCAAATTACACTTTACCTGAAATTGGTACTGGAGGTGATAGCTTAATATGGACAGGAGAAATAAAAGGTATTTTCACAACTTCATCAGCAATCAATTTAGTGAGAAATAAAGAACAGCCTATGCATTGCTATAAATACATCTGGAATTCATTTTTACATCCTGCTATAGCAAGCAACATTTGGAAAATAGTTCAAGGAATATATATTGATGATTCAGTATTGATTGAAAGAGGGTATGACTTGGCTTCAAGATGCTGCATTTGTGAAGAAGAACAAGACAACATACATCACTTACTGTGGGAATGCAAATTCAGTAGGAGATTTGGAAATGGATATGTCCTATATTGAAGCTCAAGATTCCAAATTCTTTTGAAGAAGTGTGGAGAACTGCAAAGGGTAAAAGTCCATTTATTAAAGAATGCTGGATTGTAGCTGCTTGTGCAATTTTAAAATAGCTGTGGTTTCAAAAAAACAAGATGCTCTTTGAGCAAGTGAAGCCTAATACTCAAAGCTTTAAGAGAAGAATCAAAAAAACAGTATACGAAGGAGGCTTCAGAATCAAAAGCAATAAGTGGAATACGGACAATGATAACCAGGTAATTCTCTTTTTTAATCTGGGATCAAGAAGAATTAAATTTCAATGCATTAACTTTGCTACTGGATACCACCAAGTACTGGTTGTGTTATGTTTTGCTGTGATGGAGCATCCATTGGAAATCCAGGAGCTGCTGGTTTTGGTGTAGTAATAAGAGATCACTTGAGAAGTCTTGGGAGTTATTTCTGGAGGAATTGGCATTGCTACTAACTACATTGCAGAAGTATATGCAATCATTGGTGCAGTTGAATTGGCAGTTGAATGGAAATTGCAGAATATAATTCTGAACTCAGACTCCAAAACTGTCATATATGAATTTGCAGCAAACAAGATGCCATGGTTTGTAAAAATGAGATGGCTAAAGGCAGCAAGTAAAATTCAGTCAATCACATTCTGGCACAGCTTAAGGGAAGTAAATTTTGCTGCAAATACAGCTGCAAAAAGAGGTGCCAAATTGGCAGCAGGACAAAAGCAAATCTTCTATGGGAGACCAAGTTTCTTAGCAAGAATAGAATTACCAAATGTTGAGAACTACAGATTTTGCTAGATCTTCTTTTTGAAGCCTATGTAGTTGGCTTTCTTTATTTCTGAATTTATCTTGTAATGTTTCAAAAAAAAAAAATTTATAAATATATAAAATTTTATTCATAAAAAAAAAAAAAAAAAAAAAAAAAAAAAAGGAGAAGGAGAGCGTCACGGGAACAAGGTGAAAAGCACAAGATGAAGTCACTCATAGATGAATGATATTTTGGGAAACTCGATGTTATGTGCTACCTGATTGGTTGGATAAGCTCTTTATCGAGAACTGTCAGAATGCTCCAAGCCAAGGTACTGGTCCGAAGCTCCACAAATATCTCTTCTCTGAGATGAGTTACGTTTGCAGGTTAAATCGATAGACTAGATACAAATAACAGAAGAAAGGTCGTAAAAAAAAAAAAAAAAAGGATAACCAGACACACCAGAAAACGAGTGGATATGTCCAGGTCCCTAAGGTAATCAGGCTGACCCAAAGATAAGATTGCAAACTTCCACTGATAAAAAAAAAAAAAAAACTATGTTAATACATGCAAATTTCAGTTGAATATATAATTGATATAATAATTTACATGCCCTTGCAAAGTTACATGCAATGTCATTATGTAATGTGATTCCTCTACAATAGAATAGCTTCTAAACCTCAAACACAACTAAGTAAAGAACATACCTTTGAGAATTCCTCGTCAGGAACATTCAATTTTTTCTGAATGCCCAACTTGACTTCAGCTAATGTGTGTCCTTCATGGATGATCAATAAAAATGGTTTCCCAAAATTCTTGACCTGTCATCGAACCACGCAAAAATAACAATCGAACACGTCATGCTTTACATGCAAATTTTGATGAAATTCTATAAAAATACAATGTACCTTTTGGGTCTCAGATGCATCTTTTGTGAAGTGATAAACATGAACGAAGCAATCACGAGGACCCAGTTTCTTCTCCTCCTCTAGAATCTGTAAGCATGACAACAGGAGAAAATAGAAGAATAAAGTTAGATGTTGCAGTTCACTAGATTGCACAATATTTTAGAAGATAATCAAACATCAAACCGATCACTGCCAAAAACTTAAGGAAAGCAAACCGAAAATTGCAGAATTTGTTGCAATAAAGAAATCGACTTACCTCTTCTGCACGTAGTGTAAAGAACTGATCTTTTATGTTCTCGATTTTTCACTAAGTGGAAAAACCTGCAATGATGTAAATGTAATGTGGGCAAAAATGCAAAATACTAGATAATGAACAAATGAACATAACTTGGGCGGTTAATTGGGCCCTCAACTGCAGGCATGACTAGGGAACCGAAGACCTTGTACACTTTTAAGGTCTCCTACCTTCAAAGAGCTACGCAATCTCGTAAGAGTTGCAATTGAACAAATAAAGCTACAAAGAGACCCATTTTGAAGATTTGTACTTTAGTCCGACCAAGCAGTAGGACAAAGATAAAATTCATCAGTGAATAAAGCAGCTGAACTAACTAGCCAGGTAAAATATATATGTACCTTCCAGACTAATTGTAACTAACAAATTCAAATGATAAATACGTTACCTTAAAAGATCATGTGGTTGAACACTTTAAGCAATCTGAGTTCCGCATTAGTATGAGACAGCTTAACCTTCAGAAAAGTTTACCAGACAAATAAATTTCTGAATGCGAAAATAATAGGGATTATTTCTGTGGCCTAAAACATAATTCTCAACAGCTAAATAAATCAATATAAGAAACATCTTTTCGCTGAGAAGAAAATCGGTGACAATGCACTATCTATAAAATCAGTTACTGAGACGATGAACAATTTATTGGCCAAAAAAGAAAGAGTTACCTTTGTCTTCAGATCATTAAGCACATCGCCTACTGTACTTTTGTTCGGAAGTCTAATTTTGTGAATGACAGTCTGCAAAATCAGTCAGAGTTTAATTAGAATAACAGCCTGAACACGATTCAGAGGAGCTTGTCAATGTGGAATATGCTTACTCACATCATTTTTAGCATTGTGAAAAGAAATATTCAGAGTTTTTAAACCTTGAAACACTGGTAGAGGGATGTCCAAGACTTCGTAATACAAAATATCAGATATCTGTCGATGGAAAAACCTTACAAGGAAGTTTCAGGCACGCACTCAAATTTAACCATTAATCCAGTTGATAAGATCGAGCAAGCCTTAGAAAGCTAGCTTTAGAGGGGTGAATTACCTGGTTGTGGTGACTCAATATCTGAGACAAGTGGTCAAAACCTTGGTACTTAATGGCTTGGGCTATAGGTTGCTGCGAGTAACAGTTGTGAGGAGTAAGTCTGATTTTGGTTGGGTCATCCAAACCAAGATGCTGAGCAATTCTTTCCGTGACATTATCATAAGTTAATACCTTCGACCTTAATCGTTTAAAAGTCATAAAAAGAACACACATAAATTACTGCAAGAAAGAAACAAAAAAAAATTAAGAAAAAGGACAGCAATCGACTTTTGGAACATGAAAGTATTTACAGCTCAAGAATGAAATCATCTTTCTTCGGTTTCTCCAGAGATTGGAAGCGTACATCCTAACAAAGCAGAATAAGCAATTTTTGTAATTATTGTCATCAATCAATATACTCAAGCTTCTTCAACTGTGTTAATTATCTTTGTTAGTCAAATTCCTACCATCTACATTTAAACATTATCAGAAAGTGTGAGTCACATATACCCGACGATTAAGAACATATTCTAGAAAAGAAGGAACATCTGGATAACGGCATCGTATCATACTATCGGCTGGAGGCGGTTTCTGGAAACAAATAATATCCCCATCCTCAAGCTGAAAGATGAAGACAAAAAAGGCAATATCAGCCAAAAACTGAAACAAACATTAACAGACAGAAAAAAAAAGAACAACAACAATTGCATCTGTAAATTATGCACTTCATCCAAATTACCTGGCTATGGTGGAATGTGAATTCCTTGTCTATGTGCTCACACATAACTGTGGGCACAAACTTTATTTCCTGACATCAAAAGATGAGTTTTGATTAGATGCTTGCATTAATAGACATTTTAAACTTACATTTCAGGGTAGATGAGTACAGAGCAAAAAACTAAGCGCACAAACAATAGTTGCAGAGTAAATCCAAATACCAAAGAAGGACCAACCTCATAAAGTTCTATTTCTTCATCTGGAGAGAATCCAGCCATCTCATTGAGCTTTTTAAGAATTTCCGTAGGCTTACCACTGTCCTTCATAAAAAGTCTCCCCACATACCTTATAAAGAATAAGTGTTTCAAAACTCAAACGACGTCTGTATTTTATCTGATAAAAAATATGGCAACTCAAACCTCAATTCCTACCGCAGTTTTTCTTTTTGCGCATCCTAAAGCTTGAAGAAGAGAAGTATATCGTGTTCTGTTCTGTCAGGTGGAGGAATAGGACATAATCCCTGTAGAGGTTGTGCATAAGTGAGAACACTGAACAATACAAGGTCCATAATCAAGAAACTGATTCTCATATCTAAAAACAATTACCGCCCCATGGTAATTGTTTACTTCCAGGAACAAATTTAGCTCCTCATTTTGAGCCGTTTTAAGTTCTTCTCTCAACTTTCCAACCTACAATTCAAAAACGGAGCATAATTAACCTGTGTGGTGTATTCTTCGCTTCTTCCATGTTTTATCTCGCTTGCACGAAGACTAAAACTCTAGAATCTAGTCATTCAAATACAGTAAAGCTGTAAAGGGTTCTGGCTGTCCATCATTTAGACTATAAAATTCCTAAAAGATACATGTATAAAGATTTCAAAGCTCAAGCGTGATAATACAGCTGTAGCAGTCAGAATAACCATGGTACATAGCAAAATATTCATGGCTAAGTAATAAATTACAGATTTCCTCCTCATGGAACATTAAAGGTCGGTTTAGACGGTAAGATTGATTTTCACGCGTCGCCCATAACCAAAAACGCTGAAATTGCACAGGTACACCAAGCTCTTTAGCAACCTCCTCCTGCAAACAATTTCAAGTAATAAAATCGCCATATCCCAGAAGATAAACAAACTATGAAGCTAGCTGTAATAATTTTAACAGACAATAAGAAGAACAAATAAGTAAACATAAAATTAAAGATACCTTGAAAAGTTTAAAAGACATCTGCTTCTGAATACAAAACTGCAGAACTTTTTATGGTCAACAAGGTCAAAATAGATATCCCTCCCAATTTGTTCACAAAAGTCTTCATCTCGAGAAACCTAGAAGTAAGCATATCGACTGAATTAGTATATTTGAAGTTGAAAACTTGGACGATGATAACAAGGAAGGATGAAAATGAGTAATACCTTTATAATAGTATAAAGGCGAGCACCTGCTCGTTTTCTTTTTGTTCTTTGGTTAATCTGTTAGATAATATAGCAGTCGATTGAACATTTTGTAAGAAATTTAGCAAAACAAGGGTTTAACAACAAGGGCTTTCGAATGTTGTTTCAAGAATCAACAGAGAGGGAAATATAGAGAGTTACCTTCTTTCTTGGATTCTCGTTGTCTTGCCGATTTAGGATTGTCATTACGAAGGAGAGGGTTTAATTTTTAGAGAGAAATAAAACCTAAAACTCAATACCATCTCGCTCAGAATAAAAGTAGCAGCAGGTGGAGCATATCCTCCCTCCTATTGGTTGGTAAGCGTAACCTCGTGCTCTTATTAGCTAATTGAGAAACCATTCGTATTCGTCGGATGAAATTTCGTTAGATATGGTGCGTTGATCTGACAATGTGCGGTGTAGATTAGGTGGATTGTTGGGACACACGCGACGAACGGCCCTCATTATTTAGTAAAATTGCTATATTAATTTTGTGCATTTATTGTAAGAATCCAGAAAATAAAGAAAACTACTATATTAATTTCGGACATTTATGATTAAAATAAAAAAAAAATCAATTCAACATATTTATGGAATAAAATAAAATAATTTATATTTCTTGAATCTTTTATAATTCCATGTATTTATTATAGAAAATCCAGAAAATAAAAAAATACTATATTAATTTCGTACATTTATGACTAAAAAAAAATAAAAATCAATGCAACAAAAACACTAAGATTTATATTTTTTTAAATCTTTTATAAGGAAAAAAAATCTATTGATTTTTAGTATTAATTTTTACTATTAAACCTCTCACTGAAAAAAAAAATTGGTTAGAAAATAATTAATTTTGGATAGAACATGATTATTTTTAGGGCAAAATCTCTAAATTGGTATTTATACGGTTTGAAAAATCTAAGAGTAATTAATTATTATATTATTGTATTTCCATTGAAAATCTTAGAGGATCTTTAGTATTCAAATAATCTTTACCAGGTTTGGTAAAATATCCACGCTTATGGTAAAAAAACTTTGCATTTGCTTTCTTGGAATGGATAAATCGACTGATATTTTTAATTAATAATTATTTTTTAATTAATAATTAATCGGTGTGTCTTGATTGTACTTTGCTATGCGTACCACCAACCCTGCAGCTCTTCAGCAAGCCACTGAACTTTTTGATGATCATTTATTTCGATATTTGAGACTTTTGATCACGGGAGGCAGGCGGAGTTTTGGGCCTTTGCGAAGCGTTTAGCTACTTTACCCATCAAAGATGGTGGCCTTGGCATTTATACTTATGGCGGACACTCGCAACTATTGCTACCTTGCCTCCCGAGTCGAGACGGCCAGTACAAAAGGTCGATTCTTGGTAGCTTATTTCCCACAAACAAGGTTTACGCTTATCGGTTATCTCTTCGAACTCCGATTCCGGTATGTGGTCTTCCTTCGACTATTGCGTTGATGATATCGCCTCCCTTCTATGCACTCCTGTCGGTTACTTATTTTGACGCGGTTAAGAAGCAAATCCCACCCAATTTTCTATGTCCTAAGAGATTACGTTCGTGGCAATGCAATCGGGTTAAGCATGCTCAAGACTATCTTTTGGCCGTTCCTATTAGTGAGTGCTGAATCAATATCTTGGATCGAGAGCAGGTTTAGAGTCATTGTTTGTTATCGCCTTGGTATCCCCTTATTCAGTCGAAGGTAGCTTATGCTCAAGCTGCAATAGACCTATGGATATTTTTGGTGACCACGCTCTTCATTGCGCCAAGGACGTTGGGATCAAGTTTCGGCATGACCTTGTACGTGACATTATTGTCGATATATGTTACAAAGCTGGTGTGCCTGCTCGTAAAGAAGTCTCCCTTGGTTTTCTGTCGGATGATAACAAGGATTTGCGCCCTGCTGACATCCTTGTTCATAGTTGGGAGAATGACCAAGATGTTTATATGGATGTTACAGGCGTCTCCCCTTTCACAGGTGAAGGTGTTCGTGCTTTCATTCCGGGCCAGGCTATTGCGAAGGCTATTTTGCGCAAACGTACCAAATATTTAGATCAATGTGTTTCGCATGGTTATGGACTTGGCGTTCTAGCATTTTCCACGTTGGGAGAGCTTGGAGAGGATATGTTATGTTTTTTAAGAGGTTGAAGAATTGTCTTGTTAGTAATGATGTTAGTAAAGGTGTAGGTAAATTTCTTTTTCATAGACTAGGAGTTGTTATTCAAAAGGGTGTTGGCGCTGACTTGTTGCTAAGTCGCCACCTAAAGTATTGTACGAATAATATAATAATTTATTATATTATATTGCAAAAAAATATAAAGTAAAAAATATTTAGTCGATTTGCTCGGATTCTCTAATTTGAACCGTGTTTATAATGAATACAACTAAAGAAAGAAAGAAAAAAATGTCTATTCTTATGCAACAAACAAATGGTAATATTTGGAATAAATAATCCTATTATCCATATCTAATATTTAACTTCCGCGAGAAAATGTGTATTTTTGTCGAAAATGTGTTTTTACATTGCAAGTATTTAGCCAACTTTGAAAGTTCTAGATTTGTTACTTAACATATGTTCTTCAATAATCACGCACATGGTGAATTTAAGATTCTTTCTTCTTTTTAATTGTCTTACGTAATCAAAATATAGCGGCTAATCCAAAATTTTAATAAATTTTAAGATATCAATTGATATTATTTCCAAAACCAAATATTTGTTCTACTTTTATAGATTTTTTGAGTTGGGTGATTACCTATATAAGGCATTCGAGCAAGAGACATGATTTCATTGTTTACGTATTGCTTTTTCTAGGGTTTTTTTCTTTCTTTTTGTTTCTTGGTTCATGTCTACTCTAATTTCCTTATTTGGTTTGCTAGGTACAATCGATTCGCAATAACGGTTGTGGCAATGGGAGCGCTCATGAATACGATATTAGAGGAGACGAAATTAATCTTAATGTTTTTGTCATCTAGGGATTTTCATTGACTAACCCTCATATTTCACTTCTTGTTATTGTTCGATGTGCGAGTCAATAGTTGTTGGTTGATATACAAAATCTGACAATCATGGCATGACTTTTGATGAAGTCGAAGGTGGTGATAATAGAACTACAGTTGTTACTACCCTTATACGGTCGTATGTATATTTGTTCTCATTGGAGTTGCGAGCATAAACAAATTGGTAATAGGAGAAATTATGGTAATCGTCTTTCGACCATGCAAAGACTTTCGACTTATGATTGCGTTTGGGTTTTTCCTTCTTTCAAATGTCAATGCATGGTTTCTGGGTTGTGCTATAAAAACACACCCATAGTTTCATTCAATTTTTTCCTTCATCAATAAAGGTCTCTCATGTTAAATGTGAACTTGATCAAGGGTCAGCTGGAGAAACTAGAAGACAACATGGGTAATTTTCTATGACGGCTTAAGCCAAATGGTCCACAAACACATCCGCAAAAACTCTGAACAGAAACACGACAAGGAGGCAACAAAAGCTGGTAGCTATGGTATGTACTTCTATCAATAGTATTGTACTGTTCTTATTTTTTGATCATTTTAATCATCTCTTTTAATTTTTTTTATTTTTTTTGATTTTTAAGTAAAACCATTTTTTTATGATTTACTTCTTCTTAAAAGGTGGCAACAATGGTTGTCTGTTGTTTGATTACTTTAGGTATGATGCCGAAGGACCCAATTTTGTAACTTTTGATTTCATACAAAATGGATGTCACTACAAAGTCAGCTTCATTGTTAAATGCAACTTCAATTTGCTGATTATGTTTATGGGGTTTTTCTCCCTGTAAATTTTACTTGGTGTTCCACATGGAGTGATTGTTAGGTTGGGTACAATGGATGTATATAGTTGTGGACAAAGAAAATTCTCATCTATCAATTGTTTATTTTTATTTTTATTTTATTAGAAATTTCCAAAAGGAATTGTACCTATTCTTAGAAATTTCCAAAAGGATTTTGGTGTATATAGTTTCAATTTTTGCAATGGAAACAAATTGCTTACATTGTAGACCACCTTTTCAAACACTGCTATAACAGTAGAGTTTATAAACTTTTTGTTTTCAATGCTTCTGCGTATTGGGATGAAATCAACAATGTCCTTTATGCTAGGAAAATCGCATTTCTGCAGGCGGTGCTTGCCTGCCATGTAAGAATGTGCACGCATTTAGATGGCATTGGTCATATTTTCTACTAGGTTCTAATGAAGAGCTACTGAAATATAATGCACAAACTAAGTCACATTGGAGGCCTAATACTAGTCTATTCTTGGAACTTCAAGCTTATGTCTCATAGCAAATTCTCTTGGTACTAATTTGGTTCTCGACAATATTATTTTTTCAAATTCTACCATATTTGCCGCTCAAATGGCGGATTAATGGATGATGCTTATACTTCTTCGAATCTGAATGTTTTAAATCTGAATGTTTTAATTGTGATAGTAATCATATTAATCGGAGTGGTTGGATTTTTGCAATTTTTTCTTAATTTTTTACCCATTATAGATCTCTGAAACCCTCTATTAACGATTTTAGTAAGGAAATGGATACATGTACTGGATTCGGTTGTTTGTACGTTGGTTCTAATGGGTTTTCAAAACATGTGGGTGGGTTAGTAGTTCGTCTACTATTTTATGTTCCCAGTTAACAAACTTTGTATCAACCTACTTAATCATATGACCATAGGAAGAGATACCCATTATTTGTCATTTTTCATTGGCCATATGTGTTTCTTTTTCCTTCTATAGTGCGTAGTAATGGCAAACCATTACTTTCAACCGAGTTCAATAGTTAACATCATAATCTCTTTATTACGATTTTGTTTGTCATTTTTTGTCGTTTCCTTAATTATCAACCGGATCTTTGAATTCTTATAATTAACCTTTAAGTTAACCTTTAACTTTGTGTTGTAGGAAATGGGAAGCACAATCACAACAACATCCACAACAATTCATGTTATATGGTCTTAATTTTAGTAGCCTTTTTACTTTTTTCTTTTTAGAAATCTTTACGTTATTTAGAATGTGGATAAATTGTAGGGATGATGCAGAACTACCAAGTTATTTACAAACCTTATGTTGGAGCACTGCACTGAGCTATTAAATCAATTTTGTTCAAATTTATTAGGAAATTATACACGTCATGATAAATTATTTTTAGTTCTGTTATCATATTTTTTTTAAAACCTTATGCCTTCTTTGTTCAAGCTAATGCAAAGTTATCAACATTTTCTGGAATAAACAACGACCAAAAGCCGAAATCGAATTGAAACAACAAAGTGTGCAGAGGTTAATCTCCACAACGACCAAAAGCCGAAATCAAATTGAAACAACAAAGTGTATATCGGAGAGGTTAGTCTCCCTTATATTAGAAAAAACAGGAAATGATAGGTTAGTCTACCTATAGCACCATGAGAATTTTGCAATAGTTGTATGTTTGTATTCCATAGGACTATAGGAGCAAACCTGCTCTGACATAAAAATATTCTTGGTAGCGGGGCCTATTTGATTGCACTTCACTAAGCTTACCTTTTACGAAATAAAAATACGTAAGATTAAACAATATGATCGATGCTACTAAGTAAGTAAATTACGAGTTTACAACTACTTTATGGAGTATATACTAAATATATGAAGTTATGTTCTACCGATTGGTCGGTGTGTCCACCTTCCCTTTATCGGTTTTGCATTTATTGGCCAAAGCGTAAAATATGTCATGGGAATAGTAAAATTAAGTTGGAGCTGCTTCTAACCAAGGATGAGTCCCTATACAAAATTTATTATTATTGCCACAACCATACGTTATAATAGTATTTTACACATTTCTTTGTATGGATGCGTTAGGTTCAATCTCTTTCCCTTACCATAGTTGTTGTTGTTTTTTTTTTTTTTTGAAACATGCATATTATATAATTAATTAAATTGTTGTTACGAATTTGATACCCATAGAGTCACTCACTTTGTTTGTCAACTATTACAATTACACTGGAAATCAACAACAATGTACATGAAGAATTTTCCATTATTTTTTCCGTTAACTTTTTTGAGTTATAATTAAACATGTGCCTATTATAACACAACTCAAGGAGATAAAAATGTCAAGATAAAAACGGATTAAAACACATATACTGCCCCCGCCAATATGGATTTGTGTTATCTCAACATCAAGACCTACCACCGGTAAACCAACTTATTTTCTATATATTTAATTATGGCTTCTACATTTAAAGCGAAAGAGAGACAAAAATATAAAAATAAAGAATAAATGAAAATGAAATCATCTATAGGTTTATTATAGAATAAATGAAATCTTCATGATGATTGTCGATATTTTATGATGAAATCCTCTTACGAACTTTGATCGTGAGTATGAGTCAGGATTCACCTCTTGACCATCTTCATCAAAAGAAAGAGCAATAGTTGGAAAAGAGGGAAAAAGAAAGGTCTCGGATGTAATTGAACAAGAGACCTTTGCATAGTTATCAATCTAACGGTTAAAAATATGGAAATTCAACCCAAGCGAAGATAATAGTAAGCAAACCAATATTGTATTGGATTCAAAGATCTACGAGTTGTGCATTAAAAATGGGGAAATCTAACTTTGGCTACTTCCATTTGAGTTTCGATGTAGTCTTCTTGCACTTAAAAAGGAGGAGATAAGTGATGATGAATGTATGGTTTCTTGATTTAGAATATTCGTATTATTCATCCACCAAGTATTGTTGACAACCCTATCTTATAAATTGTTAACAAGATTTTATAAATTGTTGCTCAAGCTTCCAACCATTGCTTTGTCCTACGAGTTTTTAATTTGTTTTCTTGTTGTGATTATAAATATACTTTTGTTAGTTAAAAAAAACAAAACAAATTTTTTTTTTAGAAATTCGTATGAATTTATCTTCTAAATTTCCCAAAATATTTATGCGTACATATTTAACCTAATTTGAAACATCCATGGCATAAAAGAAAAAAACATTGTAATAGAAGTATCGATTTTTTGAACGTTGTACTCAAAGTACAAAGAAGATCTTTCAAGAAACTTGAAGGTGAGGATTATCAAAAGAAAAAAAAGTGTAAAAAGAACGCTATCAAGATATTAGATGGCTCCACATAACATTAGAAGAATATAATAAACAAATTTATAAAGGCCAGATATATAATAAAGAAAGTCAAGTCAATTAACAACTACAAGAAGAAATTTTAATCATTTGGGATGGTGTTCGGTCTATTCATTAAATTTTATTTATTTTGATAGGGTTTGTGCTTTTGCTTTTTGTATATTTTCTTGCATTACTCGCGTTAGGGTGTCTCGCGTGAGGAAGCCAAAAGGCCTCAAACGGGCGGTTAGAAAACATGCTTAATTTCTGAAAAAGATATATAAGTCCATTTTTCTTGATTACATCTTCATTGTGGGGAAGCACTTCATATGCTTTGTATTATATAATGTTGACAATCTATTTTATATTAATATCGTACATTTTTATTTAACTACGGGGTGTTGGAGCTGGAAGAGAAGTTGAGTTGATCGCTAGATTCTTAACACCTGTATATGATTTCGAAGAAACATATATATCGAGTCATTTTCTTGATTAAATCTTCCTTGACAGGAAGCAATTCATATGCTTTGTACAATTTAAAGTTGATAATCTATTTTATATTAACATCTTATTTTATCATTTACCTTTCTGATAAGTTAGATGGAAGAATAGTTGAGTTGATCGCTTGATTTCGCATGTATACAATTTTTGGAGAGAAAGATATATATCGATTGCATTTCCTTGATTACATTATCTTTAATAGGCACTTCATATGATTTTCCCTATTTAGAATTCACAATCCTATTTTATATTAGTATGTTTTTAGTGTCTACAATATCTAAAATTAATAAAAAATATAGTGAGTTTGATTTTCTCATTTATCTACATGGGCATTTGGATCAAAAGAGTAGTTGGGTTAACACAGTTCAACTTAACAGGTATATGAATTGAAAAAAGATATAATAGTACATTTACTTGATTACATCATCTTGAACAGGAAGCATGCACTTTATCTAATTTCACCCCTATTTAGAGTTGGCAATCTATTTTATATTAATATCATGTTTTTGGTCTCTCCTTTTGCAGCTATATAGCGAGTACGATTTTTCATCTAGATACGGGAGTTGGGCAGGGAGGATGAATTTGCCGCTAGATTTTTAGTACAAGTATACGATATGGTACATAAGGAAGGTGGATGAAGTAAAAACAAAGGTTGGCTTTGACTACACGTCATTATTTGGTGTTTTTAAGGTAGAATTGTTATAACTTTTTTTCCTTTACTTTTAAGTTGTAAAATTGATTAACCAAGATATGTTTCATAGGCACTCTAAAATCTAGAAAGACTAAAGCGTTGTGGTGCTACTTTAAGTGCCAGACTTGAAGCTAGACTACCAAATATCTTTAGAGTCTGATTTTGGAAATATCAACATATTGATTTCAAAAGTATTTTCTTTAAGAGGATTTCTAAATGAAATTGGTGATCTGG
Source organism: Papaver armeniacum (assembly GCA_023531295.1). Classification (NCBI taxonomy): domain Eukaryota; kingdom Viridiplantae; phylum Streptophyta; class Magnoliopsida; order Ranunculales; family Papaveraceae; genus Papaver; species Papaver armeniacum. The sequence goes on from JAJJWW010011883.1 coordinate 174,408, forward strand.
TTCCAATTGTTAAACGTCTCTAATGTCCGATATCAATACAACTATAATATGTGTGATTTTTCATTCAACTACAAGAAGTTGGTAGGGGAAAAACAATTGAGTTGCAGCTTGAATTTTAATGCAAGTATATGATTTTACGAAGAAAAATATATATGTGTGTTTCCTTAATTACATTTTTTTGTGAGGAATCACTTCATATGCTTTACACTATTTAGAGTTGGCAATCTATTTTATATTAATAACATGGTTTTTAATATATAATATGGGATATAGAGTACTATATAATGGCTAATGACATTTCCTTGATTATTTCTTTGACGGAAGCACTGTATGCTTTGCAATATTTGGGAGTTTGACAATTTATTTTATCTTATTATCGTGTTATTTTTAGTGTCTCTAATGTCAGGTATCAACACAACTATATAATATGTTTGATTTTTCATTCAACTACAAGAAGTTGGAGCTCGGAAAAACAATTGAGTTAGCCGCTTTATTTTTAACGCAAGTATATGATTTACGAAGAAAAATATATATGTGTGTTTCCTTAATTACATTTTCTTTGATGGGAAGCACTTCATATGTTTTGCACTATTTAGAGTTGGCAATCTATTTTATATTAATATCATGATTTTTTTAGTTTCTCTAATATCATATATCGATGCCTATATAATGACTAATGAGTGTGATTTTTCATTTAACTATAATAAGTTGGAGCCTGGAAGAGTAGATGAGTTGGTCCGTTAATTCTTAACACAAATATATGATTTTCTGCTGAAAAATATATATGTGCGTTTCCTTAATTACATTTTCTTTGACAGGAAGCAATTCATTTGTTGTGCACCATTTAGAGTTGTCAAACTATTATATACTAATATCGTGTTTTTTTAGTGTCTCCAATATCAAATATTGATATAGTAACTATATAGAAAGTGTGATGTTTCATTGAAATACCAATAATACTGATATGGGTAATGTAGTGAACTACTTATTGATTTCAAAGGTCGGTATAATTTATCAAAAGTATTTTCTTTAAGAGGATTTCTTAATCTCCAACACTTTAAACAGTACGTAACTAATTGGTGAATAATTTGGTTCCGATTGTTAATCTACTAAATGATTGCTTCAAAAAAAAAATGATAATTGGTGTTTTCATTGTACACTACAATTGTTAATTGAGATCCCTTCTTGGACGGGTGCGGGGCTTCGCCCCACTAAGGTGTAAGGATCAATTCCCGTTGTATCCGGTTCGAAGCACGGGTTAAATACAAACAAATATCTAATTATGTCTTTATAGCTTACAATATTTTACTTTTGATATTACTTAGATCTATTTATTTTAGTTTATTTGTAGAATTGATTATTATTTTATTATATTGCATGAAATTAATTTTCAAAACCATGTTAGATCTTTAAATTATAATAATATTATATATTTGATTATTATAAAATTTTAAGCGATAATCGTTAATCGTTGGATAATAATTGTATAAGCTTATTAGAACTTTTAT
>JAJJWW010011884.1:0-13667 GCA_023531295.1 Papaver armeniacum
TAAGTAAGAGTTCAATAGAAAAAGAAAGACAGACCAGAAAGCGGTGGTGTTATAATTGGACAACTGTCTATCGCCGTTTAGAGACCCTACCCGCTTGTGCGAACGATTATCCTTTGTTATGCTCTCGAACGGTCATATGGGGCAGCATATTTAGATATATATATACCAATTGTTTTTCTTTTTCTTATATAAAACCCTTGGATACTGCCATTACTATCTACTGCTTCTTGTGCAATATTCCTCGCTGTATTCAAGAGGAATCATCAGAGAATTTCAGAAAATCTACAGATCAGAAGAATGGAGGCAATGAAGACGAGAGTTTTGGTTGCAGTAATTGCCATGGTCATGGCTGCCTCATCCGTTCAGAGTGTCAATGCTGCTGATGCACCTGCACCAAGCCCTACCTCGGATGCAGTCGCATTTGCTCCAGTTGTCTTCGCTTCATTTGCTGCAACTGCCTTTGGATTACTTTTCTGAACTAAAGGTTAAGCTTTGGTGCATTTAGTGATAAACAGTTTCAGCAGTACCTAAATGGATGATGTGACAGCTGAAATAGAAACGCACTATTAGGAGTGGTGGTGTGTTTCTACCGATTCTTTTACCATTTAACTGACTTTTTTAATTTGCGTTTCGTATTTGTACCACGAATTTTCTTTTCGTCTGGTTAATATTAGCATCGTAATGTGCACTTTGGTTGGTTATTCGTTGGGTAGACTTGTTCTGTTTTCCAATTTGGCGTGTAGGATATTCCCAAGTTATTGCATGTAGTTTGAGACGGATATAGCACTAAAGTAGTGTACAATTCATAAAGAAAAATGGAGAAACAAAATAGCATAGTAACCGTGTTTGATTCAATTCCTAATCGGAGATAACTATAGTAGTCCAAAGACTAGAAACATACACATTGACAAAATATGAGAGGTCCGTCATTGTCTGTCCCCTCCATCAAAAGGTGACATATTCTCTAAGAGATGAAGTTTCAGACTGCCCAATAGCAGCACCTTTACGCAAATCGTTTCCATTGACAGAATTAGGGTATTATTATCCCGCACCCTCACTGATTTCCATAGCGTGAGTGCGATATGACATGGAAATTGATTTGTTTTAAGAACCATTCACTCGTGTGTCGACCTTTGGATCGACTCTTAAGCATTACAAGCTAATAAAAGAATCTCTTGTGATATAGAAAAAAGGGAAGAAGACGACACAAAGTAGAGAGAAGAAGAAGGGAGAAATTCTATTCATCATTGTGTGTTTACAAAGGTTTGGGACTCTATTTATAGAGTTTACATACTTGGTGTCCAAGTAATGGGTCCCGCTAAAGTGGACATCTACCTAATAAACTTCCGTTTATAACACTCCCCCTAGATGACCATTGTATCTAAGCAATATTGCCTCATTAAAACCTTGTCAGGAAAATCCAAAGGGACAAAACCTGATCGAAGGGAAAAGAGTACAATCATGAGAAAACTTAGAACAGAGTTGGAAATGCATATGTTGCCTCGTTAAAACCTTGACAAGGAAAACCCAGTGGGACAAAACCTTAACGAAGGAAAAAGAGTACAACGTGATAGTCCAGTAAAATACCTTCTAATTTGGTACTCCCCCTGATAAGTACTTTAGTTAAATCTTGGCTTGCAAATCTTCGAGTCGAACCAATTTCCATAAATGAATTTCTTGAATGCCGGAGATAGTAATGCTTTGGTGAGAAATCTGCCAGTTGATGAAGTCTTCTTTCGTGTTAGTCTTCTAATAGTAGTGTTCTCGAGTCTTCATGTTTATTTCAATACAGAAAGTAATTGTGTCTTGGATTGCTAATTTCTTGGAGATGATTTGCAGAAATAGTAGATGTAGTTTCTTCAACAAAGTGCCAAGATATGAATACCTTATCATACGTGAACAAAAATCGTATTTGTGAGAAGGAAATCCAAATTCTTAGTAGATGACTAAGTTGATTTGGTTTAATCAAATGTGGGCATCCACTAAACAACCAAATTGATATAACTCCCCCTTGGATGACCATCATGTTGAATTAAATTGCCTCACTAAAACCTTGCCAATAAAACCCAATGGGAAAAAATTTGGACGAAGGAAAAAGAGCACAAATATCAACATTTTAAATAAAATAAAATAAAATAATTAAATGTCAACAAGATGTTGCCTCATTAAAACCTTGTCAGGAAAACCACATGGGACAAAACCTGAAACGAAGGAAAAAGAGTACAACTTTTGACGATTTATGGATGTTAACTCAACTATATGAGTATTACAGAAAATGAGCATCAAAATCATAACTTTAGTCTATCTCAAAGACGAGTTTAAGCTAGCATAATTCTAACTGCAGATTTAATAAAGAAAGAAAGAAAGAAAATAGAATATATGCTGCTAAAGCGTGGATTTTGGTGTTTTTAAAGGACTCCTCAAGAGACCTGCGAAGTTGATATGATCAACTCGTTAATCCGGATTTTTGGTTTTGTACCAAGTTTCTAAAAACGCAAAGGATTGTTAAATATAACGTAAGCGAGTCAGTTGGCCGCCTGAATATAACTTTAATCCACCAAGGATTACAAATTCGAAAATGTTCTCCAACCACATCTTGTGTGAATGCAATACGAGTCCTTCAAGACTACCACGCAAATGTATCATATAAGAAGAACCTAGGGTTTGAGTAAAAATAAATAAATAATAAAACCCTTAAATTGTTGTAGAACGATAATATTTCTCATAGAACGCATCATGACAACACCAGCCTATAAATAATCGGCTTGGCAATTTTAAGGTGTTAAGTCTTGGATCCAAAAATTACGTCAATCGAGAAATTAATCCAAATTAATTTGGATTGTATGCCAACCAATCGCATATGTCGATTTTCTCTGCAGAGGGGTTAAAAACCACCATCATTTGTATAAGTAGCTACTATAAATAAATATTCGACAATTATTAGTTAACTACGATCCAACATGATTTTCAAATATATGCATATCTTGAAAAATTCATAGAATTACTGGTACCAGTGCCCGCAGGCATTATAATCTCATATCATCCAAATGAGGAGATAAGAATATTGAGAATGTGAATCGTATTATGATAGACTCTATTGGAGTACTATCTGTAGCCGATATAAAAATGCTACATGCTTGCTAGATGTGATTGGATTTGCCTTTTCAAACGGCATAAGCTTATGGGAAAGCTAAATGAGATAATTTCACGCCTATTTAATAGCAGCCTTTTTCGATTTGATCATGATGGGAGAGAAATTATATAACCTTTAAGTTAATTAATGTCAACTTCTAATAGCATAGAGTTTCCCCCTGATTCTGGCGGAAATTGCAATCTCATTTACAAAAACAAGTTTCGTAGAGTATTATCCGATTGAATCGAAGACATATACTCATAATTTCTGGATTTTAACAACACCAGATTGGACAATAGATACTGACTTAAGAGGCAAAAAAAAATAATAATAAAAACAATTGTCCAAAAATTGTAGTCTATACAATTTAAACAACAACCATGAATTTTATTGGCTATATCCAAAATATACAAAATAAAATCTCCAATAATTTTGTGACCTATAGGGTCGATGAGATAATCATTTAGAATGAAATTATGGACACATTCTTTGTTAAATAAAATTATATCAAGAGCGATATAGTCATTACAAGGACTAATGATATGGCCTAACAAGCCGGGTGCGCACCCTTTGATCTTTTATGTCCTACCGCATTCCAAATTTAAGTAGAAAAGTTCCAAACGTTGGAGATTATTACCACGAGAAAAAATTTTAAAAAAAATGTTCAATATCCCTTAGGAATGGAACAATTCCTCGTTTCATTGGTATTTGCAATAATAACGTAACGATAATTTATCCCTTTAAGATCGATAGGGGGAAATTTTTCTTGGAGTAATGAAACCACTACCTTTATTATTATTTTTTTACAAAGAATAAAAATCCGTATATCGGTTGATGGTGGTTTCTTAAAAGGTATAGAAACCGATGGTTTACTATTAGATAAAACCATATTTGACGGTAAAGGTTTGTTTTGAACGATTACCATCATTCTTTTAAATTTATATACATATAAAAAGAATACAACCATATTGGCAAAACTATAATAAATATGCCAATTTCATCATCTTATAAAGACGATGGAGAAAAACCATTATCAATTGGTTTGTCAATCCACCAAATTTAATCGAAAAAAGAAAAATAAATTGTCGTTTTAGTTATCGGATCGGAAAAATCCTCTTTGTGGTTGATGAATGGTTTCTTGTAAAAAGAAAAATAGAAACCATATAGATAAAATCACATGATCCTTGTCTAGAGGACAAAGATACCAAATTTAATTGGCCGGAGGTTTTTCAACCATGCATGTGAATAATTACCGTAAAGGTAATTGTGATAACAACACCAACTTCTGGCGATTTCGATGATTTTTTCTTTTTTCTTTCTCTATTTTAAAAAAATAAAATAATTAGAGAAGATTTGAAACAACCAATGAATTTAATTACACCCGGAAAAAAATAGAGAACATAATCTTGTTCTCATGCCCGAGGTTGCAAAAATATATAAAACCCCTTTCCATGGTGTATCCCACGTTGTATATAGGAAAAAAGAAGAAGGAAAAACATCATCTCCCATTAATGTTGATCATCATCAAATAAAGAAAGGAATAGAGTAATTAGTCAGCTAATTAATAAAACAATACAGGTGCAAAGGAATAAAAAAAAAATCAATAGACTTTACTGTAATAACGACGATTTCGTCTTCAAGTCTGTTGGTTATTCTCATACACTCCGTTTGAGATAAAAGAGATTTCAATCCAACAAAAAATAACTGCACATGAGGACAAAACAAGAGTTAGCAGTTTGATATCCAATATGAATTAAACTTTCTTATTTAATAAATTTAAGAACAAAGGTTAGATATCTCTTTAAAGTCTCCATTTGTGTTCGCAAATATAGTCGAAAGTTTAACCCGTCTGATCACATCATATAGTGGAAGAAGATGATGTTTTTTTTTTCGCTTAGTCGGTAGAGTTACGTGCATGATAACGTCTTGTGATATAGAAAAAAAGGGAAGAACACGACACAAAGTAGGGAGAAGAAGAAGGGAGAAATTCTATTCATCATTGTGTGTTTACAAAGGTTTGGGACTCTATTTATAGAGTTTACATACTTGGTGCCCAAGTAATGGGTCCCGCTAAAGTGGGCATCTACCTAATAAACTTCCGTTTATAACAGAATCCTATTATTGGGGCTTTAAACGGATGTTTTTTTTTTTGGGCTGTATAGGGTCATGAAATAGCAATCCATAGAGCCCCTTATCCACCTATTTTCAATAAAACCTAATGTACCCTTAATTAAATTAGTGTTAATTAGGACGATTAACTAAACTAATTAAGATTAGTGAAAGGATTATACTAATCATTAGATTAAACATTTGAAAATCAAAACTATTCTTTTTATTTTTTTTGTTGGATTTGCAAGAAGGAGAAGGTGATTTTGATGAAATTTTTTGAAGAAAGTGATGAAATACATCCAGAAAAATAGTCAAGAGAACCTCATAAACATGCCCCCGTAACAGTTTTGATTGATCCAAATCCGTTAAAAATCATAAAAATTCTGGGTTTTTCTAGGGGTTACGGTTGGGATATGTTGTCGACCCAACCGAAATCAACACTTTACAGTGGGAAATAAAGAACTCCCAGAAGAAAGTACTTTTTTTGAATTTTCAGAACAAATTACGGCTGGGTTTCCCAGCCGTATGATAAGTTACGGCCTGGAAAACCTTGCCGCAACACAACCTCTGTTTTTTTTTCTTCATTTTTTATGATAATCAGAAGTGCATACGGCTAGGAATTCCTAACCGTAAACATATATTTACGGCTTGGATTTTAACATTTCCCAGCCGTAACCTCTTTTTTACGGCTAAAAACTCAGCATTATTCCGGCCGTAATGAGCATATACTCTATTTGAATAATTTGTATATAGCTGAACTCATTTTGAGGTTGAGTACATACTGATACTCATAAAATGAGTAGACCTAAGAATCACTTCATACACGATCTTAAATCGAGTATAACCTTGTACTCTTTTTGAAATCGAGTATAAAGTGATACTCATTTTAAGTTCGAGTATTAACTTATAATCATTTTGAAATCGTTTATACCTTTATACTCATTTTGAAATAGTTTATACCTTTGTACTCATCTTGGAATAGAATAAACGTATCATTTTGGAATCGGTATAAAACCATACCCATTCTGAAATCGAATATGAACTTATACTCTATTTGAATGCGAGTATAAAGTTTTTTTTTTTTTTTTTTTTTTTTTTTTTTTGATACGAAAATTATTTATTGATTTAACTTGAATGGAAGTTTTGATCTTGGGCTAAAAGATCATAAAGTTCATGCCCAAAATCATCAAACTTTAGCAAATCAGCATCCGAAGCTCGAACGCTTTTAGCGATGGAGTTAGCTACTTGGTTATCATCTCTCTAATTTAAGTAAAATTGAGGGAATTGAAAAAGTACTTAAGTGTTTAATCTCTCTAATTAAGTTTTCGTTTTCCCATTGCACTACCCATGGGTCTTCATTAACATGACCCTTTATTACTACTTGCGCATCGCCCAATTTGGATATCCTCCGATTCATCTCTTTGGCCCATAAAAGTGCGTCTCAAATCTTTGCAAGACATTCCCTTGCTCTGGATTCAGGACTCCATGTTTGAAGCTTCCTCTGATCCCATCACAGTTTCCTGCATGATCACGTAAAACCACACCAGTACCATTCTGATTAGTATTATGGTCAAAAGATGTATCAACATTAAATTTAGCAATGCCTTGTACAGGAGGCAACCAATTAGACTTATTAGTATTAATGTTGTACGGACCACATATTAACTTTTCATGCAGATGAGAACTTAAATGATATTGTATTTTATTGGCCGTGGAAATAGGGTTTAGATTAACTCCCTGGAAAATCTTCTCACACCTGTCTTTCCATATGATCCAAACCCCAATCATACAGGTGAACAACAAACGTTCATTCATGCCAGTATTATTTCCATTGAACCAGCTTAGAACCCATTCTGAAACACTGTCACAGTTTGCTTTAACTGCATCTATGTCTATATTAATGGTTCTCCACACTGCTCTGGCATGTCTGCAATCAAAAATAAGGTGTTCTATTGTCTCTTCTTCTCTTCCACAGACTCCGCATTGCGTCTCCATATCAGGGTTGTGTGCAGCAAGTTTGTATCTTGTTGGATGACATTCATGTATACACTTCCATGAAAAAAGCTTGACTCTATGAGCAACACTGCAACTCCACAGTGCCTTCCAAACTTGTGGCTGAATACTAACTCCATTAACCAGATTATCATTAGAATTTCTAGTGAGAAGTTTGTAAGCACTCTTGACTGAGAATTTGCCATCTTTAGCTGGAGTCCCGAGCATTATGTCTTCTTTAGAAGTGTCAATAAAGATTTCCTGAATTTGCCTAGAAGTATTGGCATCAAAAAAGATATCTAAGAGAGAAACATTCCAAGAATTTGTATCTGTATTGATTAGTGCATCCACGCTTTCATAAAATATGTGCATATCATTCACAGGGATGGGTGGATGATTCAATCTTGGAACCCACTTGTCCTTCCATATTTTTGTTCTTCTGCCATTATTAACCTCCATAAAGTAATTGTCTTGAATGACTTTAAGACCTTTGGTAATACCATTCCACATGTAGGAGCAGTTTGTAGCTTCGATTCTCTGATGAAGAATATTACCATATTTGAAATATTTACTTCCTAGAATTTGAACCCAAAGTTGATCTTCTTCAGTGCAAACTCTCCAAGCAAGTTTTGTAAGTAATGCAAGATTAAGTTTTTCCATATCTCTGAAAGCAAGACCTCCATGATCCTTTGACTTACAAAGTTTAGAGTAAGATACAGGGTTAAAGCCTCTATTAGAAGAGTGACCCCAGAAAAACTTCCTTTGAATGGTAGTTAATTTCTTCATGAGCTGATCAGGTAATTTGAAAGAACCCATTTGATAGACAGGTAATGAATTAAGAACATGTTTGATCATAGTAGATCTACCTGATTGAGAGAGTGAAGTAGCAGACCATGTAGATAATCTGTTATTGAAATTGTCTTCAATGGATTTAAAAGCTTCTTGTTTAGAGTGTCCAAGGATGAGTGGAGATCCTAAATACCTTTCTTTTGAGCTCATAGTCTTGACTCCCAGTATTTGAGTGAGTGTTGTTGCAACTTCTGGTTTAGTTTTTTTACTGAAATGCACTGCAGATTTCTCAAAGTTGATTACCTGACCTGATTGACTGCTGAAATTGTTAAGAAGTTGAAGGAGATTGTTAAATGAATCCAAATTTGCTTGAGTGAAAATCAAGCAGTCATCTGCAAATAACAGATGATTAATGGCTGGAGAATTTGCAGCCACTTTAATGCCTTTGATGTTGTTGTTTTTTTGTGCAGTTATAAGATTTCTTGAGAGAAACTCCATAGCTAGAATGAACAACTAGGGAGAGAGTGGATCACCCTGCCTAATGCCCCTTGAAGGATGAAATTCTTCACAAGGAGAACCATTGAGGATAACAGACAATGTAGTTGTACTGATGCATTGATAAATGAGTTCACAGAATTCCTCACTGAAACCAAAGTATCTTAAGACTTTAATTAGAAAATCCCATTCTAATCTATCAAAAGCTTTAGACATATCTAACTTGAGAGCTAGCCATCCAATTTGACCTCTTTTCTTCTTCATGGAGTGAATAATCTCTTGAGCAATGACTGTATTGTCACTGATAAATCTTCCTGAAACATAAGCAGCTTGATATGGAGAAATAATCTTCTCCATTAGAGGCTTCATTCTGTTAACAAGAATCTTAGAGATGATCTTATAAGAAGTATTACACAAGCCTATGGGTCTATAATCTGCAGCACAAAGAGGTTTCTTTTTCTTTGGTATTAGAGAAATATATGTCTTGTTGATTTGTTTAAAAATGTGCCTTGTTTGAAAGAATATGGAAACCATAAGACATACATCATCACCTACTACATTCCATTGGCTTTTGTAGAAACCAGCTTGAAAGCCTTCAAGTCCTGGAGCAATCCAATTCTCCATACTCTTGAGAGTGTTGAATATTTCTTCATTTCCTGGTATTCTAGTAAGAATGAGATTGTCTTCATGAGAGATGATTGTTGGTAGAACTGAGAAAAGACCTTCTTCAAGTTGATGAGAGGATGAAGTACTTATGTCTTGAAAATGCTTTGTCAAGTGAGAGCCAATGTCTTCTCTAGTATGGAGCCAATTACCAGTGTGATCTTGAATGGAATCAATGTTGTTCCTTGATCTTTTCCTGTTGATCTTGGTGTGGAAATACTTTTTGGAATATTTTCAACTGTGTTATCCAAGGGAGGGTCCTTGGGGGTGTAGCCCCCCAGGCTGTGGTCGACCTGACAAGTCAGGTCGTGGGGGTCCAAGGGAGACCGCCCCTGGTGGGGGTCTAGGGGGCAACGCCCCCGGAAGAATTTTTTGGTTCAGGGTAACTGTTTCGACCGTTACAAACTATCCAGAATATTCAAATCCAACAGACGCCATTGATGTCTGATGATGAAGAGACTCAAGTGAAAAGATGTATTCCCAACAGATGCGAAAATCCCTATAAATGGCATCTCCCATAACTCGTTGAAAACATCATCGAAAAACCTTCTCTGTTTTCTCTCTTAAACAAAGCATCATCAGAAATTCTGTTTACATGTGTTCTTGATTGGATCAAGGGGTACAAACCTTGAATTCAATTTCCGTTGTAGGGCTTTCATTGTATCCTAAAGGCATTATTTCACATACCTGTTGTAATCGCCAATTTATTGGGAGGGTAGAAATAATTGTTTAAAAGAAATCGTATGAGCCTTGAAAGCTTTTGAGTACAACAATTTCTTTGTGTTTATTTCATCCTCTATTTGAACCCATTTTCCAACATATCTTTGATGAAGTTATCTCTGGCCTTCTGCTGTAAGAACTCATTTTGAATCTTATGCCACTTATTCAAATCTGTATTGATTCTCAGAATCTGATCATTAATTTCACTACTAGGAATCTGATTCTGAGCAAAGTTAAGTTCCTGCTGAAGATGATCAATATTTTGGTTGATGTTACCAAAATGCTGTTTGTTCCATATAGATAATTCTTTCCTTGTCGATCGGAGTTTTTAACAAGCTGAAAACCTGGAGAGCCACTTACACTTATATTCCAAGCATTATCTATAGTAGTAGAGCAAGTATCATCATTGAGCCAAGTTAGAAAGAATTTAAAAGGCCTCCAACATGGCTCACACTCAGTATCAGTAACAAGAAGAATAAGAGTATGGTCACTTCCTACTTGGTTAAGATGAAAAAGCTTACATTTAGAAAAATGTCTGATCCACTCAATATTGCCTAGATCTAGGTCAATTCTGGATCTTTTAGAACCAATGCCAAGATTATTGCTTGTCCAAGTATAGTTTTTTCTAACATAACCTATGTCTTCAAGACCACTTTCAGCAACTATATTGTTAACCCATACATCAAGAGAGGAAGAGGTTTTGTTGTTGTCATCCAACAAATGGAAATTTAAGTCTCCTAGTAGGATCCAAGGATAGTTACATGTTTCACTTTGTTTAATATAGGACCATTGTTCTTTTTTCTTTGCATAAGGAGAAAATCCATACATGCAAGTGAGTAAGAATTCAGGTTTACTTGGATCACTTTGAACAACAACATTAAACATATTTTGTTCATCACTTAAAATCTCACAGGTAAAACCATTTTTCCATAATAATACTAAACCTCCAGACAAACCAAAAGGCTCTATAAAAGCATTATTAGGGTAGTGATACTGGTTCAGTAAGGGTTTACTTTTAACTTGAGAAATTTTTGTTTCACAAAGGAAAACAATATCTGGATTTTGGGATCGAACTAGATCACTAAGATGGTTTCTTGTAGAAGGGTTTTTAAAACCTTGCACATTCCAGGAGAGAATCTTCATTGGGACAAGTTGGTTATTTAAAATGTGGAAAAGCACGGAAACTGATAAAAAATGAACATCAATAATAGCGCAGATAACTAAAGCAGTTGTATGCAATGATTGAAAATAAATGCTAACCCTAGAGGAAATTAAATGCACAATTAAAAGAAACGAATTTGAAAGAAATAAAAATAAGGCAAAAGTTATGAAAAAAAATTTGTACCTGATCCCCCTTATTTGCCCGCACTTTTGGAATTTCTCCAGTTCATATCATACGAGTATTCTTAGAGGCTTGGATTGGTTTCAAAATGGTGTTCTCGGGGGAAGATGTATATTTGAGAATGTGGAACATTTATTGAAGCTTCACCCACTCGTGCCTTTTACCCAGTCTGCTATCTTATTCCATATTAACACTTTCAACTTCATCTTTGAGCAAAGATTCTAAGTTGATTACTTCACCATCTTTAGGGGGACAAATTGGGTCGATTTAACAAACTTCTTTTGAGTCTTCTTCACTGCTGGAGCTTTTGTAGAAGAAATATCAGTGTTGGTGGAGACAATGCTTATGTTCTTGCAAATGTTGCTAATTTTGCCTACAAAATATGGTTTTTCATGAGCTTTCTTCAAGAAATTTGCAGCATCCTTGCACAAAGTTTTCGAATGATTGACAATATAACAATCTGTACAGATACTCTTCGGCTGACGTTCAAAGAAATATTGCTGCCATTTTGTGACACCAGCATTAGTGGAACATTTGACGCCTCTTCTCATGGGCATAGAGAGGTCGACATTAACACACACTTTAACAGGATCGCTACCAATAGGAATTTCATCCTTGGGTTCAATTGCAATGACTTCCCCCATAACATGTTCTATTTTTGTCACAGAGGTGACATTCATATGCTCCGGCAATAAATATTTGAGTTGGATCCAAAAGAGCTGGAAACCCCAATGTTTTTGAGTATATACCATTGTTGGAATGTAGTCATGGACTACAAGGAGATGCTTATTAATGCTCCATGGCCTTTCATCGATTACCTTGTTCAGTAGCTCCCATTGATTAAATTTGAAGATGAAAATATTTGGTTCCACTTCAATGATTCTTAAGTTTTCCAAAGTTAAGAAAGGCCATGTGAATGTAATTCCCTTCTCAACCATGTCGTACCCCATTCTGCCCTCTATAATGACCTTTCCAATAGCATTGGCTTCCCAATTGTTCTCAGATTCATCTTCCTGGTTATTGCTCTTAACAAATTCTATTTCTCTGACATCACCCAAATCCAAAGTAGCCTTCTTAAACTTGTCAGCCAAATCTACTACTTGACTAGAACTCGCTTCCTCCATCTTAATAGATAGTTGAGAGTTAGAAACTGTTTTTGATGGAGATGGTGTTATACTTTGCTTGTGTTGGGAGAAGTTGGGAGAATAAAAGATGCAGGAAACATAATGAGATTTACTAGGTTTTTGAAGATGAAAGTCTGCTAAAAATAAGCTGTGATTTGACTGCGGATAATCTTCAAGCCTACTAATAAGGTAACAGTAATGAGAAGAATCTTTGTTGTATTGAGAAAGAGTATAGTTGTCTATATTGGAGATAGAAACCAATATAAGGTAACTAATTAACCGCATGCAGCTGACTCCACAATTTTTGAATTTTGAATTCCTTGATTGGCGGGATAGGAAATCACTGAGTCTCTGTGAGCGTGTACCGATTTGAAACATCTTCCTTTGAACACCATTAGCAAAAGCTTTGATTCCAATCCATTCTAAACCTTAAGCAAAAAGCTTGTAGATATACTCAGCAAAAGCTATGATCACAACAACAAAAGTGGCAAAAGCCATTAAAGAAAAATCCATTAGCAAAAGCAATAAGAGGAAAAAGATAATTAGAAAGCCATTAAACGAGTTAAGTTATTACGAAAACATCAAAGAACCAAAGATTTAAAGAAAACTTTGAAAGGAAATACAGAGTATATGATTAAGAAAGACAGGTAATCATAAAAGAAAGCTTGATTTAGATAAAAAAAAAGCTAATTAAGCATCAACAAAATTAAGAGAAAGAGTGTTACTGAGTTGACTCAAATTCTCTCGATTTGCAGAGCCTCAAATTCTCCAAAAGCAGTAATGACTTTCGAAATCACTTAGCGTGGACCAAAATTCCAGTCCAAATGTGGAATGCGAGTATAAAGTGATACATATACTTATTATTCATTTTGAGATTGGGTATAAAACGTACTTCAAATATTTATTCTGGATTTTTTCGTCAACTTACGGCTAGGATATGATGAACTCCTAGCCGTAAACATTATTACGTCTAGGAATTCATCATTTCCCAACCGTAAGTTAAGAAAATATCGGTTTCCTAGCCGTAAATGAACTACTTACGGCTCGAAAATGATGAATTCCTAGCCGTAAGTATTTCCTGAAACTGAAATTGAATCATATTTTGATCAATTTAACGTATTTAAGTAATCAAAAAATATTAAGGGATTTGTCGATTCTTACCTAATAAAAGTTATGGATGGAAGATTATTAGGTTGTTTAATTGTTTCAATTTCTTGATTTTTGATCCGACAAAAAAAAAAAAAAAATTCATGATTTTGATCATGATTGATGGAGGAGAAGAAAAGAGAGGATAATAGAT
>JAJJWW010011885.1:0-106977 GCA_023531295.1 Papaver armeniacum
TCAAATCGACCGAGTCAAAGCAGTCAGTCTCGAATCATCTTTACTATTTGGATGGCTCATGCCTAGCTATTTACAATGACATCTCTCGCTACCCATGTTGGTTGTGCATCTTGCTATCATTGTGCATCATTCTCTCGTACGCAGCACCACCAACACCGCCCCACCGCCATAACACCGCAATCTCCCATTATTCTCTATCGCCATCTTCCCGCGCAATCCATGGCTTCATTATAAGCAAAAATGGCGCCAGCTCTCAAGCCTAAGACTTCATTGTCTGTAGCTTCTTTAGCTCGGGCCTCAGCCACCGATTGCCATATCCTCGGCCAAGATAGTTCCAACTTGACCCGCACCCGCATTGCCATCCCCTAAACTTGATTCACCTTCTCATCTCGGCCGCAACACTTGACACCAATCTCAGCTGCTTCAAGCACCAGTTCCCTGTAATGCCATCAACACCAGCTGCACAACATGACTCCACTTTAACCTCGTCGCTCCACCACTTGGCACCAATACATTGCACTTCTCCTCAGAATAGACCCTAGCATACATCTAAGCACCTGCCACACTAGAATACCAGCTGTAGTATCACCTCAGGCTACCACCAATTTATAGCAGCACCTGGCTTCCATTGCAGACCACATTCATCATTCCAGAGCAACAACTCCACTGCCAATACAGCCTTCTTTCCATGAGCCTCAGTTGTGCTAGGCCTCAATCCATCATCTATTCCTTCAGGCATTCCAAACTTGCTTCAATCTTCCTATTGCGGCTTCATTCTCTTTACAGACTTCAAACTCCATCAGTCCACAGCCCCATAGAAGCAACAGGACAATCAATTTCACCTCCAGTTTCTGAGACCTCGGCTTCTTCAATAGCAGCATCAATTTCTCACTAAACCGCAAGCTCAAAGCTCCTTCAATCCCCTTTAAAACCTTAATTTCTTCATCTCGAGCTATTCAAGAGCCATCTCCACCGAGTCCGGTACCATTACCAACACAAACCCAATTTCAATCCACCTTCACCATCATAAACATCTCGCCGACCACGGACCCATCTCCCCGAGCTTCAATTACAGATCGAACCCTTTCCGTATCATCCCCATCTTCAATTTCTTCCCTGTTGTTCAACATCGAGCTCAAACCCATTTTTCGCCGAGCTCAAGAACACCATTAATGGTAACACAATAAACTCAGTCCTTGATTGATTGAAACCCTAATCTCCACAACCAAGACCTTCCAATCGAAACCCATTATCAGTGAAACTCAAACCCATTCGATCTCTACAATCCATCACAACAATGACCATCAATACCACCTCCGGATCGAACCCATAACGAGACCATTAATTTCTCCGATTCGATCCCGTTCTTCAACAGCGTCACCAAGCATCGATCTCCTCCTTCGATTAATCGAACTCAACATCCACCGGCTTCTGTGTTGATTCTACTTCCATCTCTCGATCAATCGAACCACGGCGCTCAGCCATTTTCCTCTCGAGTTCGGGTGTGAAAAATGATTGGAAATAATGAATCTCGGGTTTAGGGTTGTAATGAAAGTGGGGTGAATTTGGTTTCGGGTTTGAATCCGGTACGGGTTTAAGTTAGGGTATGGGTGGATTCGGATACCCACTATAAATATATCCCAATTGTCTTTATTCTCACTCCCTTCTTTGGATAAGGGACACTTCTTTGACCTTCCCTTAACCTTGGCTGGGCTCCATATAGTATTCCCTCCTTGGTGAAATGACCTTTTTGCCCTTTTGGCTCAAATTGGGTGGTTTTCTTCTTCTTTTCTCCGTGCGACTCCGGGAGTACCTAATAACTCAAAACACACGTAAAATCCATAATTTACAAGAAAAATAGCAAAGAAAGCATAAACTACTAGATAGTAAATACGGTGTATTCTACACCTATCAGAAGTTTGCCTGGCTCTTAGGATAGTTTGCTAGAAATGAAAACTTGGGTATTTATAGACCAAGGATGTTTGGCCACCAAGGAATTTCAAAAACCGAATATTCTTAAGATATGCAATAAATGCCCAAATCGGTTTTCATAATTCCTGGAAATGCTTTGTCCAATATTTTCCGAAATCTCTCAATAGAAAATCTCCAATCGCAAATGAACATTAATGATTTTTATTTTCTAGAGATATGCATTTAATTGTTGGTAATTAAAGCATATAAAACTAACAACCTTAATTAAAAGATTCTTAATTTATTTCGGATCGGATCTCCTTGAGTAATTAAGGAATAACTTTGAACAATAAAAGATAAGAGTTATTGTTCGTGTTCAAAGTATGTTGACATCTTTTCTTTGTAAATCATCTTTCATATTTACAATCTTGGAATCGATTATACCACACTTCCAAACAAGTTTAGAATTGGTTCATCTGTATTCCAAGACAACTATGTGATTGATCAAGTATCAACTCACAATCATGGGTTCAATCGGTTCTACCAACCACAAGGATCGGTTCTACCTTCATATGGATTACTTTTGATCGAACACACAAGTTACCAGGACCGGTTACATCAGTTACCAGGATCAGTTACGTCAATTACCAGGACCGGTTACCATATACTCATGGTATTGCTTGTGATCGGTTACACAAGTCACTAGGATCGGTTACACCAATTACTAGGACCGGTTACACCAATTACAAGGATAGATTACACAATTCTTTTGTGATCGGTCACACCAATTACTAGGATCGGTCACACCAATTACAAATATCGATCATACCATCTCGTGATTACTTAGGATCGGTTACACTAATTAATAAAAAATGGGTCATACTAAATCATAAGTCAGGCATTGAGATTAGTTATACCAAGATACATAACAAGTTATGATTGGTTCTACTAACTCACACATATTGGTAATCCAAAGTGTAGATGGTGGATTTTCGACAAAGGCTAAAATCGTAAACCCATAATTATATGTATTCCTGATCCAGCAATCAGATGAACATTGAGGCTCATGTCTCTTATTGAAAGCATGAAAGTTCATGCCACAAGAATCTCTCGGGCGAGAATACCGTCTCTCGAGCACATGTAGATGTGTAGTCTCTCAGTGAGACAACGGCATATCTTATGAATACTGAGCAATTTCAAAGAACTACTTTTATATAGAATCGAAAGATTAGACGGCTCCTAGACAGTTATTGCCTCGCTAGTATAGAGCAATAACGTCTTCAGGATGTAACAATGTTTTCCCGACTATATGAAAGAAATACGCTTCAAACAAGCTCATGACACTCAATTCTGAATAATTAACGCTCCTAGACGATTGTACTAGTATAGAGCCATCAATTAATTATTCTTAAAATCAATAGATTCATTAATTGAATCCTTGGAAAATATTCAATATTTTTCATAATATTTCATTACTTCAATTTATGGTTCTTCCCAGAAGAATTCCATGGGTTAGTAATAAATATTCAAACACGGGCATATGAGCTACCCCGAGTAAGCCCCGACTCAAATGGTGCAAGTGTACTGACGATGATGCACTAACAATCCGTCACGAACAAGTATTTCAAAATACGACGAGACGATGAACCTATGCAAAATAGGAAGGAAATAATAAATAATTAAAAATTGACCAAGGCGCTGGGAGCATGGACCCACTGACTGGCCGGACGTGCCGTGGTCAATCCCACGCCAGTCTCATATTTCTATCATATTTTTTATTATTTTCCTTGAGTTCATGAAAATCCTTTCACTTGAACAAATATCTTTCGTTTTGAGGAAACTCCTCAGTTTCATGGTGTTTCCTTCACACCAAAGAAATAGTATAAAATTAAGGAAAATATTGTGGGGCCGTGATTATTGGCCAACCGGCCATGCCTTGGTCCCGGCCGGCCCCACACCTCATGTTTTCTCATTATTTTATTATTATTTCCCTAATTTCATGAAAAACTCCTTAATCTCATGATATTTCTTTGATCCCATGAAAAATAATATAAAATTAGGGAAACCCGTGGGACCGGACCATAGCCGGCCTGTCATGCCCTAACTGGCCCCACATGCCCTATTTTATTATTATTATATTTTTTCATGTTTCCTTAATCCCATGAAATTCCTTGATTTCATGATGTTTCCTTCAAATTATGGGAAAATACACAAAAAATACATAAAATTAAGGAAACTGTGGGACCGGCCCAAGATGGCTCTGGTCATGCCCTAGCCCTGGTCCCACAAACCTGTTATTTTATTATTATTATTTTTATGTTTCCTTGGTTTTATGAAATTCCTTGATTTCATGATATTTCCTTCAAATTATGAAAATTCTTTCAAAATTATGAAAATCCCTTCAAATCATGAAATAATACATAAAATAAGGGAAAACTAACGGGATCGGGCCTCCAACCAAGCCCAAGACGGTCCCACATGCCCTTATTTTATTATTATTAATATTTTTGTTTCCTTCATCTCATGGAAACTCTTTGATTTCAACAAAAACTCCTTGGTTTCAACAAACTCCTTGGTTTTATCATATTTCCTTGAAATCATGAAAAATAATACAAAAATAGGAAAATATTGTGGGACGGGCTCCTTGGGCCCGGCCATGCCTTGGCCATGGCCGGTCCCACACTTTATGATTCCTTCATTTTTTATTATTTTCCTTCATCTCATGAAGGTTTTGACAGCCAAAGAAAAACCCTAATTTCTTCATATTTTCTCAAATGATTGCTCAAACGCACATCAGAAAATATCAAAAATTCTCAGGACTGAGATACGAACACCTTGGTGACATGAGCATGTTACCTTGACCGACCAAGGTTGGCTCTTTGGATTGCAAGGAGCCGGTCCCACGTATTTTCACAATTTGACCTAATTTGCACAATTGCACGTATTAAGTTCAAAACTCTTCCAAACAATTTGGAGTTTCATGGAACGATCAATATTTGATTCCGTGGCCACCCAGGGCCGGTTTCATGACCCCTTAATTGTCCCTCATCTCTTCATAATTAATTAGGTTTTATCACCTAAGGCTCGACGAGCATTATTTCAACAAATGATTAAACCAAAGATTTAATCATCCTTTCATCAACAAATCAACCGGGTCTTGAGAAGACCTTAATAATTTCTCATGTGAGCATTTGGGCACTATATGGTCGACCCACGGTCCCATGTAGTCGATCCCTTCTTTCATTCTGTGATTTATTTTCAATAAATCATCAATTGATCAAATTAGGTTTTGAGTTCAAGGTTCATAATTCCGATTCAAATGCTAATAATTTTACGTTGATCCCGTGATCAACATTTTATTTATCATACTCGGCTCAATTGCCAGTATTCTGATTTAATATTTTACTTGGTCATGCTACCATAATTCATCAAACGAGCAATATTTGCTCAGACGAGAAATACTTGCTCAAACCAAAGAATATTGGTTCAACTATCAATATTCAACAGTTCATCTAATGAGCAACACTTGATCACGTTAACTTATTCACACATGATATCTCTGTCTCAACAGACATGTTCAATTCATGAGTCTCAGAACATTTCCGAACCACGTTCGACTCAACAATACAAGGACTCATCGTCCCATGAAGTCATGAAGTCAACAACTGACTAACTAAATACACGCCTGCCTTGCAGACTCCACAATCACACGAGACATCAATCGTGTTACATGGGGGATATTAACTAGGGTTTTGGTCCTGGGCAGTTTTACGGCACGTGTGTTCATACACACGATGGAATGTGAGAAAGTCGTGCAATCAGTTGAAGGAGTTAACAAAGTAGTGGATGGAAAATCAACCAAGTCTCCGCACGATGAGCAATTGGTTTCAAACACGATTTCCATTTCCCCACTCTTTGATTCCATCAACTGTCACACTTCATGGAATCATGGTGTCTATAATTCAGGCAATATAAATAAGTCTCTGAATCATGATTGAAACAACAAGGATTTCATGTCCTACAGACAACACGAAATCAACAATTCATCAATTGAGCAATTACTCTCAACCGAGCAATCATTCGAACTTATCTTATTCTTAATTCTCAACACACCTACAATCTTTGATTACCATTGATTCCACACATTTCTAAGCTTTCCTCCCTGGATCGACCCATCCTCTCTTGTGACCGAATTTTCCGGAACAGCCATTGTCTTGGTTTAGGTAGGAGTACTGGCGATTGATCTCTCGAATTCAAAGCACTCCCTTCTTGCAGTGCATCTGTGTGAGGTTGAACATTTCGCTCGGTTAAAGGAATCTCCTCCGCACGGTCTTCTCCTCAATTCCGTAAAACCAAAGAAATCGTTTTTGCCCCATCTACACAAAGATATGCAATGAATAACAATACCAATAAGCCTATCGATTCCCTTTCGATTCATAAAAAAGTTCGTGAATGTACTTCCTTTAAACAAATGTAAACATTGTTTCCTAGGATAAAATCTTCACCTTTACCCATACACATAATGACAATAGAATTCATACAATTATGTCGATGTCATATATACGAAGTTCAAAAGATAAGCGTTATACTTTGTATTCTAATTCCTTAACACTATGATCATATGATCATGTATCACTACTAGAGTATAATAATCATTCACAGCTTCGCAGTTATGTTTTCAATGTATCACGACTTGAAAGATACGTTAGGAATGAAACAGTTCAAGTCAATATTACTAACCTCAAAAGGAAGGATGATGTCGTTGTTGTAGCTCGTTACTTCTTCACATTCTTCAGGTCTTCGAGTAATACTTGTATGTCTCATAATCCTAGACTTTCTAGTCTAACCTATACGAAGTTGTCTCTAGTACATAATCAAGCGACTCTTAGATGAGTTTATATTCACTAAAATATGACAACCAAACTTGACATACCAACGCTTGGTGGGTTCAACCGAGCTATGCTCTAACAATCTCCCTCTTTGTCAATTTTAGTGACAAAACTCTTAATACATATGGATAAACAAATTACAAGAATTCATTATACATACTCTTGATTCCAAGTTTCAACAACACAAGAACATGCATATATTCAATTAATAAATACCGTTGTTGACATTTGAATAACAAAGCTAATAGTCCCCCTAAAGGTAAGATAGGTAGATTTTCAATCCATACATCTTTGTTATTCCCTTTTGTAGTTAAGATAACTACAACAACAATATGATATGTTGTTCCCCTTAGTCAATGCTTTACTCTTTCGTTAGATATAACGTTTAAGCACAATTGTCCTTTCCTTTGTGATTACAAATCACTTGTTTCCTCCATATATTTCTCCCCATTTTTGTCACAAAATGACAAAGGATCGAGCAAATAAAGGTCAAACCGAAAGTATCTTACAAATCTAAAAGACTTTTACAACCTATAAGAGTTAAGCACAAAGGTTTCACATACCACTTTAGATAACCAATATCAAAACCGAAACTACAAGTAATTTGGTTTTAATATGTTATCAAGGAAACATTTGCCCGAAGCAATTTTCCCTAATAGTCTAACAAATTGACTAAGAAACTTAATTCCTTGTTAAAACGATTGTACACATACAATCGCTTATTTCGATAAGTCCAAAATAAAGATCAAAATTAACTTTATTTCTCTCATCAGGTTCTAATTATTCAGACAATAACTTAGATCTTTCACTTTAGACAAGACAAGTACTAGGTTAGTTAACTAGTATTTCTTGTCAAGGCATTCGATTAGACTTGAATAACCGAATCCTTCAATTTGATAAGTCTAACTAAGATCAAAATTAACTTAGTTTCTCTTATCCGGAATCGAATTGGACTAAACAAATGATCCCGTATTTTGTTAACCCATAAACAATATATACAAACAAAAATAAATTGACTTGCACAATTATTTTCTTAACCGGAAGCAATTGAAACAAACATAAACATTATAGCACCGCAATTGCACCGAAATTTCGTTAAGCAAAAACACTTGATACCAAACAATAAAGAAGATACCAAACAATAATCCAAATAAATTGACACAGTTTTTCTTAACCGGAAATAATTGAATCACACAGATATCCACACACACATAATGGAATATATATCAATTGTACCGAAATTTTGTTAAGCAAAAGCAAAATATATGCAATATAATGTGCTTTTCTTAAACGGGGGAAAAAAGTTTAACTAACAAATTCGTTACCTCAGATTCCGCATCCTCTTCTCCCCTAGAAAGATATATCATTAAGCGCAAGTTCAAGTTAGAACTCTCCCCAGTATGTTGTCATCCTCTCGCAAGTATAAAATAATAACAACAAAGAGCAACCTTTACCAGAGAAAGGTTATATCGGTTTTAATTAATGTGTGCCAATAGCAAAAGTTGAAAACCCGAAACACATATGTTTATGCTAAAGACAACACATGTAAACACAAATTGATTCAACACATTGTGACTTTTTACATATGATTTTCAATCGGAACACCTTATGATCCTTTGATAAAGCCAACCAACATAGGCTAGAACTTAATCCCGCTAAATCAAAAAGTCACACAAACCATAAGGGTTCACATCATATGAGATCGAATATTAAGGTTATGAAAACCAAAATAAGACATCCCATAAACACATAGCAATAATATAGACATTCAAGCACATGCTATGTAATTGGTGAAAACGCGGGGGTACAACAACCACACTAATTATTTTGCTTAGCAATCTGTATGGACTAACTCCAGTATACTTTTAAGAGAATCAACTAGACTCAATCTTATTAAAAGTATATATCAAAGAGTTATAATATCTCGATCCCTTGATTTAATTCTTACTCAAGCAAATAGAAATCATGAGTCTAATTAAATACAAGAGAGATAACTTGGATGGTACCAAAGACCAATATCCAACTGTCAATCAATGTAAATCAACAACCGAAGGTTGGATATTCTAATTGATTGATCTAACGCACAACCCGTGATATTTCAATTATATAACAAAATATAATGCGTAATAAAAATAACACAGACACTTAAGTTTTGTTAACGAGGAAATCGCAAATGCGAAAAAACCCTGGACCTAATCCAGATTGAACACACATTGTATTAAGCCGCTACGAGACACTAGCCTACTACAAACTAACTTCGGTCCTGGACCGTAGTTGAACCCCAATCAATCTCACACCGATCCAAGGTACAGTTGCGCTCCTTACGTCTCTCGATCCCACCAGGATACTACGCACTTGATTCCCTTAGTGATCTCACCCACAACTAAGAGTTGCTACGACCCAAAGTCGAAGACTTTAATAAACAAATATGTATCACACAGAAAAGTCTACGGTAATAGATAAATCTGTCTCCCACAGAAATACCTACGAGTTTTGTTCCGTCTTTTGATAAATCAAGGTGAACAGGAACCAATTGATAATCGGGACTTATATTCCCGAAGAACAGCCTAATATTATCAATCACCTCACAATAATCTTAATCGACGCGGCGAAAGAAGATATTGTGGAATCACAAACGATGAGACGAAGATATTTTTGATTACTTTTATATCTTGCCTATCGGAGAAATCAATCTCAAGCCAATCGTTACGATTGTACTTAGTACGATAGAAACAACAAGATCAGATCACACAACTACGAGAAAGTAGTATCGGTTTGGCTTCACAATCCCAATGAAGTCTTTAAGCCGTTAACCTACATGGTCTCGATAGAAACCTAAGATTTACGGAGAATCGACTCTAGCTTATACAACTAGTATCACACAGGAGGTGTGGGGATTAGGTTTCCCAGTTGCTAGAGTTCTCATTTATATAGTCTTTCAAATCAGGGTTTGCAATCTAAGTTACCTTGGTAACAAAGCATTCAATATTCACTATTAGATGAAAACTGATTAGATTCAAGCTAATATCTTTCAACCTTTAGATCGAAACTTATCTTGTTACACACAAATGAAATGCAAGTTTTAGGTTTCTGTAACCGTACCTAAACATGTACATTTAGTTGGTTCAACAGTAGTTAACCAAATGGTTATCCATATGATCACTTTCATATCAATCATATTCTTTTTTACCATGACTAGTTCAAATGACTCAAATGAACTAGTTAGAGAGTTGTTCAATTGCTTAGATCTTTATAATAGACACAATTGAAACAAAAACGATTTGATTCACTTGAATCGATTCATGAACTTTATAGCCACGGTTTGCAAACTTGCATTCCTTAGTTTATATAAGTTTAAGTTCACGAATAATCATTTCCAGAAAATAACCAACTTAAGTACGCGGACTTGGTACGCGGACTTAAGTACCCGGAATAAGTTTGTTTTCAATTCACAAACTCCAGCAGATTTTCTCGGGTCGAGAACTTCCGACAGTACGCGGACTTGGTTCCGGTTTTCCTGAGCAGCAAAGTACGCATACTTTAGTTCAAGGAATAAGGACTTACACACATATGTGTTACCACACAATGTTTATATCCTTCCTTGGTCGTATAATCTAAACTCTCATTTCAATCATTGAAACATTATTAGAGGACGTTATATAGTTGTTATTCACAAACCATTTTTCGTCAAAGTCATTTTCAAGTGATTGAAACATAACATGACTTTCGTCACTAGGTAAAGATGAACTTGGCTAAAGAGAAAGCTTACCAACACATATTTCGAGAAATAGATAAGCGAGATAAACTCGTCTCGAAATAGCAAATGTGTATAATTATAGTCTATATAGCAAAACGACTTTGTATCAAGATAGGAGATAGAGTAGATAGACTTTTGAGTGATAGATAAGTTCAAGTCTCCACATACCTTTTAGTCGATGAAGTTCCACAAGTTCCTTGAGTAGTTCTTCGTCTTGTATGATGATTGCCATGGAGTCTTGAGCTCAACCACACTTTCTATCCTAGTCCAAGACTTAGCTAATAGTAGACTAGAAATCAAGACTTATAGTTTTGATCACTAACATTGACAAACATGCTTGAGATAGCAACGCATGCGAGTTCGACCAAGCAATGCTCTAATAATATCCCCCTTTGTCAATTTTAGTGACAAAACTATCAATACATATGGAATACAAAAATAGATAAATAAACTTTTGTAGCTCCTCTTCCACATGCCTAATCTTCAACATTACTCAAAATCTTGGTCACTTCCAAGTACTCGAATGATCCCAAAGGTTGTAAGTTTAACATCATCGTTGTTGAAAATCCGTAGCTATAACAATGAGAAAACAAGAATTCTCAATCATTGTTATACAGTGTCATAGTATTATTATACAACATCAAAGTCCAATTGTATCACAAGTTCTACAACAATACTATGGTGATATGTATCACTCCCCCTTAGTCAATACTCCATCTCACATGGAAACCACTCCCCCTTACATAATGATCCGAACACCATATGTATTTGTAGTCTGAA
The DNA here is from genome assembly GCA_023531295.1 of Papaver armeniacum. NCBI lineage: Eukaryota > Viridiplantae > Streptophyta > Magnoliopsida > Ranunculales > Papaveraceae > Papaver > Papaver armeniacum. The sequence goes on from JAJJWW010011885.1 coordinate 11,338, forward strand.
CTACACATTAATTCTCCCCCTTTTTGTCAATAAAATTGGCAAAGGTACGAAATCGGGATCCTAATGAAATTTCCATAGAGACATTTCATGACCAAAAGCAAGTACATATCAACTTTTTAGATGCAATCATATATCCGAAGCTAAACGATTTCATCAAGGAGTTTATTAAGATACAAGATAACTCCTATAATATTCCACACCGCACTCCCCACAAAGATTTAGCAATTAAGCACAAGTTCAATTAAGAACTCTCTCCATAATATGTCATTCCCGAAAGAACAACAAGAGCGACCTTACTTTCACAAGAAAAGAAGGATTTCTTTGGACATAACAAATCACATACGAATATGAATTTGAATCCAAATAATACTCAACTAAATTAACCAAAAGAAAACCCATGATTAATCTAATCGGAAATGCTTAATATAAGAGAACTTACGGAGCCTCACAGTATACACATAAAATATGGATCAGGGAAGATCAATGCTACGGAATAAACAAGGATTCATTCTATTTTCCATCACTATTTGTACAATAACATACAATAGAAATAATCCTCGTAAACAAAAGTTCATCATATCTTCCATCATAAAGACATAATAGGCTTCAAACTTTTGTGATGTCAAAAAGTTCATTCATTCTTTTATCAATACATGCATATCGACATACGAAAGACTTAACTTTTGACAAGATATGGGACAATTTATAAGGAAGTTTCAAGCGACAAGGATTTTTAAGGAAAAGTTACAAAAGTTAAAGATTTAGAAATTCAAGGGTTTATCAACAATTTTTGAAATTTAAACAAACAAAACCATGAAGATGTGGAGCTATTGTAATTACAATAATGAAGTATTCCAACAAGTTATTTTTAAGGAAAAGAGTTACAAAAGTTAAGGATTTATGAAATTCAAGGGTAAATCATCAAGCTTGATAAACAAAAGACGAAGACCATGAAGATCAAGACGAGGAGCAAAGACGTTTTATTGGATGTCGTGAGAGTGGTGTTATCATAATTGGCGATCGGATGTGAAGGTGAGTAAGTAATCTCATCCTCGATAAAAATGGTTGATTTCCTTTCTTAGAGAGATCGTGAAAATGGTTTTTCAAAATATTAAAAGATGTGGGGTTTTCAAAATATCTTGAAGTTGTCCTTCCCACCATTCAACGTGTTGAGGAAAATTCTCTTCATTCCTACCTCAACATGTGAGAACCATAAAAAATAATTTTGAGTGCAATTATCATAAAATCTTTATTATCTCGAAATGCTTATTGATCGTAAATTATTTCTAAGAACAAGAAGAAGTCATGTTCTTTCAAATAATTTATATGGTGTGGTTATTTCTCACTCAACATTTAAGAAAGAATATGTTCTTTAGTATTTCTAACTTCTTATTACTAGAATGCGTAAACTCTATGTCCTCAGGTTTAACTCTTTGGATGCTTGGGACGTCCTTGAACGCTTTGAAGTTGTGAGTTTTTAGTTTAATTTGCTCGAGGACTAGCAAAGTCTAAGTGTGGGGAATTTGATAGGTGTAGAATACACCTAATTTACTATCTAGTAGTTTATGCTTTCTTTGCTATTTTTCTTGTAAATTATGTATTTTATGCTTGTTTTGAGTTTTATAGCTACTTCGGAGTCGCACGGGAGAAAAGAAGAAGAAATCACCCAATTTAAGTCAAAAGGGCAAAAAGGTCATTTTACGGGCGAACATTATTTGGAGCCCAAAGAGTGGTTAAGGGGCTCTCATTCAGGGTACCCCTTATCACTCAGCAGTGGGTGTTATTAACACTGGGTAGCCCTTATCCAGAGGATGGTTATGCTGGGTAGCATCCAATTGGGTCGGTCCTAACCGTACCCGGATCCAAACCCGAAACCGAATCCGCCCCAGCTTTCGTATCCTACCCTAATTGAGAGAAGTTTCCCAATCTCTCATTCATCTCATTCATTTCAATTCTCTGAAACTGAGAAGAAAGGGCAGATAGCGGCTAGAAATTTGGGGAAGAAATCAAGAGCACAGAGGAAGAAATTGTGAGGCTGCTACTGTTGAGATCGAGATTAGGTCTGCTGTTACAGGATTTTGAGCAGATTTGATGTGAGGTGAAGATGAATTGAATGAAGCAGAGAAGAAGAGATTGAAATTAATGATAGGGTTCGATGTGCTCAATCGAATCGAGGAGTGTTTGTCATGGGTTCGATTGTGGTGGTTCAATCTAGGGTTCGGACTGAGAAGAAATCGAAGAGAAATCAGAGATGGGTTAATGGCGACTGACGGATTTGATAGATTGGGGTATTGAAGATGGGTAAACCTAGTTCGAGTTTATTAAAGAGGAAGAGAAGCTCGTTGTGATACTGAGGAGATAATGAAGCTGCTATTTGGGTTAGATGGAGGCAACAGAATGGGTTTCTGCTGTAATTGGTAAGGTTCTGATCGAGAAATTGAGAAAGGTTGAACTCCTTCAGAGTGAATTGAAGTTGTTCATCCTCCACAGAGTTGAAAGGATGAGTTAATACTGCAGTAAGGATGTGAGATGGATTGAATGGTTGAAATCATAAGATGGGTTTGATACTGTTGATGGCATGAATGAAGGTGTTTAATCTGAGAATGAATGAAGCCTTGTTGGACTGCTCAGTTAGATGTATGAAGCTTAATGAAACTGCAGATGATGGCAGTGCAAGGGAAGATGGAGCTATTGGAGCTGGTGGTTATGCTTGAGATAATGAGCTGGAGCTTGAACTGGAACTGAGGATCTGTGTTGCTGGTTTTGCAACCGGGTCTCGAGTAAATGGATTAGTTCAAACCAGATGGGTGCTTTGTTGGTTGAAGTTTGAGGAGAAGTTGATCTTTGGCTGGTGGTTGATTTAGCCGTCTTCCGGTATACATATTGAGTTTGTAGCTGCAGAATGAAGGAGGTGGTTTTGCAGCCCAGAAGTGAGCTGAAGGTGCGGGTGGAGTATGACTGGGCAGTGGTGATGCTGGTCTAGATATGGCCTGAGTTCTGAGTCTTGTCAGTGCTGTTGAGTTTCATGGGGTCAAGTATGTACTGAGATGGAGGATGTCTGGCATTGAGCCAAGAAGTGAGCAAGAATTGTGCTTGAGAAACTGCAAGATGGGTTGACATCGATTTAATGGGTCTGATGGAGAGACTGAAATGAACTGGTGCCAGTTAACTGTGAGTGGAAAGCAGATGGATTTGGGTTGTGAAAGTTGGAGGTTTTTGCTGGAAAGAGCAGCTGTAGATGCTGATGGCAATACAGGGATGGAAGTGCAGGTTGGAGGTAGTGAGCTGTTGGCTAAGGAACTAGATGTTTGGTTACGCAATTGGAGATGGAATGTGCAATTGAGTTACATGGAGAGAAGGAAAATGATGGCAGCCGTGCAGGTGCAGTGTGTTCTGCTGGTGTGTGCAAGCTAGAACAGGTGGTAGGAAATTGCAGGTGATATTGCATTTTGTGATTGAAATGAGGAATGCCGCTTTGATTGATTTGAGGGCATAGCCCTAATGGCCGGATAGGCGGCTCGATGCACAAAGATGGTGCTTCACATGTCCGGCCCGGCCAAGTTAATTCGACCTTGTCACCCGGGTGACTCACCCCGACCGATCTCGACTCTCTCCCGACGACTCGGTACTTGACCGAGTTAACCCGCTGACTTGACCCGAGTTGACTCAGCGTTGACCCGACCGACTTGACCCGTTGACCAGTGACAGGTTTGACTTTTCCGGTCACCAGGGACACTTTCCGACGACTATTCCGGCCAAATTCCGGCCACAATCCCAGTTTTCCGGCGAGCAAAAATTCCAGAATTTTCTATGGACTTCTCTCATGGGTGTGAAGACTTGGGCTAGGAATTGGATGGAGAATTGGACTCAAATTTGGAAAGAGAAGGTGGAAGAGTTGAGAAAAGCTTGGATTTGGAAATTGAATTGCAAAAGAAAAAGGATTCTATTCCTTGGAAGATTTGGAGAATATTGAAGCCTATAAATAGAGAAGTTTTCTATAACTTCTACACATCTCTACACACACAACACTTTTCTTTTCTTATTCTTTGTGTGAACTCTTTAACATGAGTAGTTAATTTATTGATTGAGGATGAATTCCTAGTTCTTAATATGATTTGAGTTTTTGTTTTTAATTCTATCTTGAAGTTTTTCACATGATTATCGTTTGTTTTTACTAATAGGAATGATCTTAATGACATTCATGATTGATTGATAGATTGTTTAGAATGCATGCTAAATTGATTTGTTAGTTTAATCTAATGCTAGTGAAAGTTAGGAGATAAGTAATCGTTTCTTGACTCTTTACATAAGTAGCAAACACGAGACCTTGCATGAGGGATTCCGTGGAGCAATTGTGTGTAGAAACAACGCTAGAAAGTGAACCAAGCGAACCGAGTTTAACTACTAGTACTAAACCTAAATTCATAAATCTTAATGCATTCAGGGAATTACATCTTGTAAGCGAACCTCATGGTGGTTCTTTTGAATAGAATCTGATAACTAAGCGGACCTGTTACTCAGTGAAATTAGGGATTTTGGGGCTAGCTAAGCGTACCTGCTATCCTACGGTTGGTGATAATCTGTGACTAATAACAAGTAGAAAAGGACATAACTTTAATCATTATTTCGCAACGAAGAAGGATTCCTTGATCTTGTCTCTCTTATTGCTTTCAACTTTACCTTTTAATTGTTTTGTTTATTTTCTTTTGCTTTTTACACCCCCCTTTCGTGACAATTTTTACAACTAGAATCTCGTGCTCCTCGTGGGATCGACCTTGACTTCCATTATATTATTTTTAATTGAGTGGAAATATTGAATTAATTTGATTGCACCTACGACACGCACCAAATTTTGGCGCCGTTGCGGGAGAATGGATGATTTTAGTTGTTTTTATTTTTCTTTTGGTTTATTCTTGCTTTGTTGGATTCTATTCCGTATCTAAATTGGTTTTTGTATCTTATTTGGTGCGGTTTTCCATGTACGGTGGACAAGAGCAAGCATATTACAACAATCAATACGGTTTTCAACCTCAACATTATGACAACTTCCAACCATCCTTAGGATACAATCAAAACCAATCTTTTGGCTATGATCAAATTCCTACAGAACCTTATGGATATTCTCATACATATCAACAACCTTATGACGGGTATGTAAGTGGACAATCACAAGGATGGGAGGATAGTTTTGTTTATGATCAGAAATTCTCTAGTTTTGCAGATAAGATGTTTGCCATGATTGGGGATCTTCAACAAAAGATGCAAGAATCACATCGAGAAATTCAAAGGAATTCGGAGAAAATATACGAACAAATTAACAAACCTTTGGAGACTTTTGATGACGCTAGTGTAGATTACTCGAGCCTTGATCTTAATAATGATCAATCACCTATTCAAAAGGAAGAGCTTGAGGAAGATGCATTTATTGCTTGGCAAAAATTTCTTAGGGAAAGATGGGAGTCCGCGGAAGTGTATGAGTGTTCCGACAATGAGGAAGTTATTCCAACTCCGGATCATAATAACGATCCTTCACCTATTCAAAAGGAGGAGATTGGGTGTGACTTACCTATTGTTGTAAACGGTGTAACACCCGCACAAGAAGATTTTACAATCTATACCGATGAAAATCATTTTAGTGAATGGCCCGATTCCGATGATGAGAATGTTGAAGAGATGATTATAGAGGATGAAACCACATTCATTGATTTTGTGGAAGACCCAATTGAACTTTCCAATGATTTTAATGATGCCAAGACTTTGGTTAAGGTAGAAAACGACGAAGAATGGTTGCAAGGTTTAATAGAGGACCACGATATACAAGAGGTAAGTGATTCACTTGAATTTTTTAAGGATGAAGAGGATTCTATAATACAAGAGATTGTGCAAGGTTTGTCTAACCCTTTGCATATTGATTCTTCTCCTTTACCTCTTATTGGTTTGAATGTATGTGCTTCGAAAGTATTTTTGGATGATTTTGTTTCTAAATACCCACCATTGGAAACACTTGATGCTAACACCATGCAGGTTTGCCAAGAGGAATACATGGAAATTCCCAAATTCTATGTTCTTTATACACTTCCAAGTGTGGACGAGAATAAGTGTGGGGGAAATTTCTATCGAGCGATAATTTCATTATTATTTTCTTGTGCTAATATTTGTATGGAGTTATTGTTTGCAAAACAGGTATTATGGGTGGATCCTCAAATTTTCAGATTGTTAGTATATGGGGAATGAATCTTACAAGAGCCAAGTCGGGACGTCGACTTTAAAACAAGCGCTTAATGGGAGGCAACCCATCGGTTTTGTATTTCTTATTCTTTTTGCTTTTTGTTATTTCTTTTTCTTGTTTCTTATCATGTTAAAATTTCCCACCTTGACTTTACTAGGAGGATTCAATTACATTGAGGACAATGTAAGGTTTAAGGGTGGGGGAGTGGTTAAGCATGTTTTTAAAACAAAAATTACAAAAAAATTAAAAAATTATAAAAAAAAAAAAAGTTTTACATAAAAACTCCAACTTTTAAAGATTTTAGAGTCACTAGCATACTTCTAGGTATGTTTACATAGATATTTTGACCGACATAATTGAACTTGGAAATGTTAGAGAACTACATTCGGATTTCTTGCTTGTTTGAGTGTTAAATAATGGATTTAATCATGCCGGTGATGCGAATTTGGTGCAGGGAGAAAGGCGTTATTAGAGTTCTTTGATCAATCATTAGTGGAGACTACCCGTATTCATATCATGTGAGGCACCGACCAGAAATTTTCCGTCTACTAAAGAGCTTTCTTTTGAGTGTGTGTCACCGTACGTAAATTCCGGGTAGAATGGTGAGCTACCCAACCTCCCACCAATAGAAGCACTACTCTTTGATCTCTTGAGTGCTAATTTTGTCAATCATGAGGGTGACGTCCATGGATGAAAGCTTCCTTCTTGTAGTTCGATTTGCAGTTAGCACCATTCTCTCTCTCGACAACAACGGATCCATAGAAACACATTCATCATCAACAAGGAGCGACATCAAAATCTACAAGGAAAGTTGGAAAAAGTTTAAGGTTTACAAGCAACGGAACGAGAAAAAGAGCAAATTTCAAACTCAAGTAAAGCAACATACAAATGAGCGGATTTTACATATATGTTGAAGACTTACACTACAATGAGGTAATTTTATATCCAAGTATGAAGACTTATTCATGAAAGCGAAGAAAAGTAAAAGGTGAAAATTTTTGAAGTTTATGATTTCAAGACGATACAAGTTGTGAAGAATCAAGCGGTAAAATACTTCTCCCACGGCCATGGTTTATTTTTTGTATTTAATTTCTCTTGTTTCAAAAAAAAAAAAAAAATGAAAAAAAAAAAAAAAAAAAAAAAAAAAAAAAGAAGAAAAAAAAAAAACAAGAGAAATATTTGTTCTTATTTTTAGTTAATGAGCCGTGGGAAAGGAAAATTTATAAGGAAGTTTCAAGCGACAAGGATTTTTAAGGAAAAAGAGTTACAAATAGTTAAGGATTTATGAAATTCAAGGGTTTATCATCAATAGTTGAAACCGAAGACGAAGACCATGAAGATCAAGACGAGGAGCGGAAGACGTTTCTATTGGATGCCGTGAGAGTGGTGTTATCATAATTGGCGATCGGATGTGAAGGTGAGTAAGTAATCTCATCCTCGATAAAAATGGTTGATTTCCTTTCTTAGAGATCGTCAGAAAAATGGTTTTTCAAAATATTAAAAGATGTGGGTTTTTCAAAATATTTCGGAAGTTGTCCTTCCCACCATTCAACGTGTTGCAGGAATTCTCTCTTCATTCCTACCTGCACACATGTGAGAACCATAAAAAATCCGTCTTTTTGAGTGCAATTATCATAAAATCTTATTTGGTGAGGCAGAAGTCGAGGCGAAATGCTTATTGATCGTTTCTCAAACACGCATTCTCTCATTATGGTGTGGTTATTTCTCACTCAACATTTAAGAACGAGAATATGTTCTTTAGTATTTCTAACTTCTTATTACTAGAATGCAGAAACTCTATGTCCTCATAACTCTTTGGATGCTTGGGACGCTTGAACGCTTTGAAGTTGTGAGTTTTTAGTTTAATTTGCTCGAGGACTAGCAAAGTCTAAGTGTGTGGGAATTTGATAGGTGTAGAAGTACTTGGTATATTAGACTGTATAGAGCATCCTTGAATTGGGAGTTTACTCAAGCGATGTTCAATTTCCAAAGAATCCCTTTTAAGGCTTGCCTCGAGAAGCATACGTGAAGAGTGATCTTCAGTATTTTCTTTGAAATTACAGTCTCTTACTACACCAAGGAGAACATTGACATGGTTTTTCAACCGATTAAATCTATCAGCTTGGATTCTAACAAGATTTAGAATCAGCTCACTCTCTTCAGCTGTTTCCCTTTCATTAATAGAGATAGACTCTTTTGAAGGGTAATCGGGATAACACATGTCAGTGTCCGTCTATCTTGTCAGAACACAAGGTTCGTCTATATTTGAGATCGATGAATCTTTCTCGTTAATAGATGGAGTCGAGACAGAACTTTTATTTCAAAATCTTCGTGATGATCGTTTATCGAGATAGTACTCTTTTCCATAGTCAGATCGCTGTCGAACACAAGGTTCAGAAGCTCTAAGTGTGTGGGAATTTGATAGGTGTAGAAGTACTTGGTATATTAGACTGTATAGAGCATCCTTGAATTGGGAGTTTACTCAAGCGATGTTCAATTTCCAAAGAATCCCTTTTAAGGCTTGCCTCGAGAAGCATACGTGAAGAGTGATCTTCATAAGTAGGTATTTTCTTTGAAAAGTCTCTTACTACACCAAGGAGAACATTGACATGGTTTTTCAACCGATTAAATCTAACTTTAATTGTTTTGTTTATTTTCTTTGCTTGGATTCTAACAAGATTTAGAATCAGCTCACTCTCTTCAGCTGTTTCCCTTTCATTAATAGAGATAGACTCTTTTGAAGGGTAATCGGGATAACACATGTCAGTGTCCGTCTATCTTGTCAGAACACAAGGTTCGTCTATATTTTAGATCGATGAATCTTTCTCGTTAATAGATGGAGTCGAGACAGAACTTTTATTTCTGGTGATGCGTTTATCAGAGATAGTACTCTTTTCCATAGAGTCAGATCGCTACAAACACAGACTTGTAAGGTCTTTAAACGTGTTTTCCTTCTCTGATACCAATTGAAAAAGCGGGTGTACAACAACCACCCAATATTTCGCTTAGCAATCTGTATGGACTAACTCCAATATACTTTTAAGAGAATCAACTAGACTCAATCTTATTAACAGTATATCAAAGAGTAATAATATCTCAATCCCTTGATTTAATTCTTACTCAAGCAAATAGAAATCTGCGAGTATAATTAAATACAAGAGAGATAACTTGGATGGTACCAAAGACCAATATCCAAGTGTTAATCAATATAAATCAACAAACGAAGGTTGGATATTCTAATTGATTGATCTAACGCACAACCTGTGATATTTCAATTATATAACAAAATATAATGTGGAATAGAAATAACACAGACACCAGAAGTTTTGTTAACGAGGAAACCGCAAATGCAGAAAAACCCCGGGACCTAGTCCAGATTGAACACACACTATATTAAGCTGCTACAGACACTAGCCTACTACAAACTAACTTCGGTCTGGATTGTAATTGAATCCCAATCAATCTCACACTGATCCAAGGTACAGTTGTGCTCCTTACGTCTTTGATCCCAGCAGTATACTACGCACTTGATTCCCTTAGTTGATCTCACCCACAACTAAGAGTTGCTACGACCCAAAGTCGAAGACTTTAATAAACAAATCTGTATCACACGAGAAAAGTCTACGGTAATAGATAAATCTGTCTCCCACAGAAATACCTACGAGTTTTGTTCCGTATTTTGATAAATCAAGGTGAACAGAACCAATTGATAACCCGGACTTATATTCCCGAAGAAGATCCTAGTATTATCAATCACCTCACAATAATCTTAATCGACGCGGCGAAAGAAGATATTTTGGAATCACAAACGATGAGACGAAGATGTTTGTGATTACTTTTATATCTTGCCTATCGGAGAAATCAATCTCAAGCCAATCGTTACGATTGTACTTAGTGTAGTTGCAGGAAATCCTACACTACACCCCTCACAAGAATCTATACAATCAAATCATTTTTAGAATGAACAATTGTAACTTTTATTGATTAAAATCTTAAAATGTTTACAAGATGAAATGGAAATCAGTTAAAGAACTACAATCACTCTAAACTTTCTCTCTCCTAATGACTTGCCCAACACTCGAAGAATCCATCCTTTACAATAGGCCTGCTCGGCTCCTTATATAGGGTATTACATAATGGATGACAGCTAAGCGTTCTTTATTTTCGGGAATGACTTGAGAAATATCGCAACTGTACAAATATATAATCTCACAACTCTCCTAGATCTCGCTAGGTCTTCACATCTTTCTCGTGTTTTGGTTGTCGTCATTCTTTGCGTCATTTATATTACTTATCTGCGATACTTTCGCAATGCTGTCGTTTATTGATCTCGCGAGGTATTGTAGTCGCGATATTCTGATCCTACATCTTGCCTCTTCTCATGTCTTCTCTGCGAAGAAGAGAATGTCATGAGAACCAGTATTCCGAAATGCCGCAATCGTTTGTTTTTCATCAATTTTTGCCGACAAGATTCCGTGGATTAGGGATGACTGCTTACACGTGTCTAAAATTTCCCCCTTTTTACCGGCACATTTAATGCTATCCGGTTACCCTTTTCCTGCCTATTTAAGGAGGAGTTCCTTATGAAAGTGTTTCTTTTTCTTTTACTTCGTCTTCTTCATCGTCTGCAACTTTTTAGCGCCGTTTCTCTTTCTTCTGCTGTTGTTCTCATCTCTTTTCTGCTACTGTTTCTATGGAGCCATCAAGGTTTGTTAATTTTGCTGAATTTGATCTTTTTGTGATTGATCTCTCCTACTAAAGTTGTTTTGTTTTGACATTGTTCTTCTTTTAATGACTCATATGCTATTTTTGTTTCAGTAAGAACAAATCTAACACTAAGTTCACCGTCCTGAACCCTGCTATTCCCCTGGCTTCGCAATCGAAAGTTACCGTTACTAAAATAAATCCTGTGAATGACAAGGTATTTAAGAAACATCTACTCTTCTAATAACAATATTGTTGCCTATGTTTCTTATTTAACTTGTAATTCGCAGGATGACAAAAATGTTGATAACTCTCCTAAGAGACCTCGCCATTCTAAGCCTGTTGCATCTTCTATTTCCTTTCCTTCATTCAAACTCACAACTCCTCCTGCAGTATCTTCGCAGGATAAACCATCTTCTCTTGCGATATCTTCGCAAGATAAATCAATCCCTTCTTCGCAAGATAAACCATCTTCTCCTGCGATATCTTCGCAGGATAAATCAATTCCTCCTATTCTCACCACCTTTGAAAATCCCACTGTCGATATTCCTGAATTTTCCATCAACGAAGTTCCTCAAGATGGACCCCTTTCTACATTTACCATCGATGCCTCTGTCTCGCCCCCACTCATTAATCTTCATCAAATTTCTTCTTCTGGCAATTCTATGACCAAGGATGACTCAATTCTTCCTTCTTCTCCCACCATTACCTCTTCATCTGGGTCTGTCCCTCTTACCAAAGAAAACCTGGAGGGGATGGATATAGCTTTCAAAGTTTTATCAGACATCATGAATGATGTCAAGAAGACCTCCGTTGATCCCATCAGGTTTAGCGTTTGCGAGTCTTTGAGTAAATATTTCGGTTCTGACAAAATGTCGCAAATATCTTTAGAACAAGAGGTTAAGACATTGAAGAATAATCTTCAAAACATTTCGCTGGATCGTGATAATCTTCGCAAGAAGAATGAAGAATTAAAATGTATTACTTCCCCCCCCCCCCTTTTTTTTTTTGAAGACCTTGTTCGCCTCTCAAGTTTTAAACCAGAAACGAAAAATGGAGATATATCAGTTGGAATCTGTCATTGAAGAAACTCGAATGGATAGAGATGTTTGGATGGAGCAATATAACCAGTTAGATAATCTTCATACATACTCTGTTGATCAAATAGATAATCTTACCCAAGAGAATGTTCACTTAGTTCAGAAGCAAGACGCGCTGACTAATGAATTGTCTCATCTCTCTTATTCTTTGAGTAAATCTAATTTGGAGTTGGAAACCTTATCAGATGAGAATGGAACTCTATCTCAAGAGAAGCGAGTTTTATTAAACAAGATGGCGATTGCTTCGCAACAGCTTGATGTCTGTCAGAAAATATGTAATGAACAGGAACAATCTCTCTGTTTCACGAGAAGTAAACTTCAAGAAGTCACTATTGAGAGGGATAAACTTATTCAGGCTAGAATAACTTTAAGTGTGAAAACCAGCCAACTGAAAGACCAATATTCCAAGTTAAAAGAATCCTACTCTTCTCTTGCTAAGGAGAATAACTTGCTTGTTTCCAACGAAAAGAGTTTGCGCGCTCGATTAAAAGGTTTGGTTGGAGATAATTTTGACAATGCCATGGATCACCTGGATAATAGTTGCTTGGCTTTGACCCAACATCTTATTTCGCAAAAGGAAGGTAGTCATAGAAATTGACTGCCTCATCTATTCTTCCTTTATCAAGTCTTCAAATCTTTTGTTTATATAACTCCTTTTGCTCTTTGTTTTTGTAGAGTCTGAGAGAGATCTTCGCTCCTCCCTTTCTATTCTGGAGTCTAATTATGCCAAGATTCACAAGGAGAATGCGTCGCTTACTTCTTCTCTTGCTAAGTCTCGCGACCGAGCCGAAAGAAGATTGGATTACCTTATTCATTCCAAAGATATCCAGAGCAGAAATCACCAGAAGGCACTTCTTCGCCAATTTCATCTCAAAGCAGAAGTCATCGTGAATAATATACTATTGTCCAAATCTCTTGATCCTGTATCTATCGAACCTCTGGAAGTTGAAGAAGATGAAATCCCTAATTTGCCTGATAGTGATTATGAATACGAAAGTGGCGAGGATGTCGCAAATGAAGAGACGATCCCCTCTAATAATGAAGCTATCAATAATTACCCCAATGAAGGGGTTTCTGGCGAGAATCAATCAACTGGCGAAAATTTGAAAATTGTTGAAGCTGATAAAATTGTTGAAGAGTGTTTTACATCTTCTGCTGGCGAGAAGAATGATGTAGAGAATTAAATTTCTTTATAACTTTGTATTTTCTAGCTTCTTTATCTTCATCACTTTTTGCATAAGATACTTTTCAATTCCTTCTGAAGCACACTTTTTGATAAGAAAGATTAAGTCTACTGTTAAACAATTCTCTTTCCTCCTCTTACTATCGTATGATTGACTTTTTCTTTTGTGGTTTTGCTTATATTCAAATGATTAAGCAAGTCGTTCTGCATTAATATTTGCAAGTTCAGTCTCGCAAGTTTGTTTGCTTACTCTTTTTATGTGGTCTTATTTTGCCTTCCTAATTAAAGGTCTTATTTTGCCACCCCTCATTATTGCGACAAAATCGCAGGACGTCTGTACACTTTCATGTAAAGACGCATTGATCTTGCCTTATCGCTTTCTTAGTATTATTGCCTCTATAGGATATTTTCATTGCGACAATATAACAGGCCTAGAAATTCTTGCGAATTTAAAGCCCCATGACATTGTCGTCTTGCGACGAAATCGCAGGATGTCTTTACACTTTCATATAAAGACCCATTGATCTCGTCTTATCCTCGCGTTAGTATTATTGCCTCTTCAGGATTATCGCACAAATAAGACAAGTCTAAATTTTCTTGCGAAAGTTTAACCTCATGACATTTGCGTCTTAAGACACTTATCAGCTCCCTAATGGAGGGTGCCGCCCTTATCATCTCCCTGGTTGCCCCTTCAAGGAGGCGTACATCGGTCATACAAGACTAGCTCCTCCCATCCGGTCTTAACAACAACCAGTTTTTTTCGCAGCCTCTTATCCCTTATACCTATAGGGTTTATGGTTACGAGACTGCACCATAAGTGGAGTTTTCTTCGGGCCGAGTGCAGCATGTGCCAAGACTTGCCAAGAATGGCCGAGACACTTCAAATGCCCCAGGCACTCTTGGCTCAACCGTGTACCTCGGCGCCTTGGTCATACACTGACTCCTTGGAAGAGACCCTCGGTCGTCCAACCAGGGTATAACCTTATATAGTTGGAAATCCAAGGTATCTCGCCCGGATGGGCTTTATTGACCCCAAATATTCATGACTCAAGTTCCAGGGGCGGTGTAACCTTTTCCCTGAGCCATGTCAATAGAAACCCCCTTATATGACGCACTTTAGGTCTTACATTTGCCTCTTGCGAAATATCATTCGCGAACTAGGGTGTACGCCATAAAGGTTCGTCCCGTTTGTATAAATCATTCATTTTTGATTATCTTTTTGTTTGCGAGATACTCGCACATTCCTTCTTTATTTTATGCAATTTCGGAATCATTCTTTTGCAAAAAACTTTTATATGAATTCATTTCACTTTATTCATTTAAGAGTACTTCGCAGTTTAATCTTCTTCCTCAATCTTTTATGGGTAATATCTCTTCAGATATAATCTATTCCATGGTCTATCCAATTTGTGGCCCACATCTTTGCCTTCAGGATCCATCAATCTATATGCCCCTGTTCCAACTATTTCCTTAATGATATAAGGTCCATCCCATTTTTCGCTAGCTTGCCGCCACTTTCTCGCTGATATACTGGCGTTTCTCTCAATACTAGATCACCTGGTTGAAATTCTCGTGTCTTGACACGTTTGTTATATTCTCTCGGCTAATCTTTGATAATTCTCCATATGTTGTAGTGCTCTTTCTCTTTTCTCTTCTAATTCATCTAGCTTGATTAAAATGTTACCCGCACTAAGATTTTTCTCACAAGCCTCTTTCTTTGTGGTTGGAATCATAATTTCTGTTGGAAGTACAGCTTCAACTCCATATGTTAAACAAAAAGGTGACATTCCCGTAGCTTCTCGCCTGGTTGTATTGTAAGCCCAAACTGCATTTTGCACTTGTTCACACCATGCTCTATTATGTCCTTCTAACTTTTTCTTCAATATGTCTGCGATTGTTTTGTTTGTGGCTTCTGCCTGTCCATTAACCTCTGGGTATAAAGGAGTTGATTTCCCACATTTTATCTGAAACGCATTAAGAAACAATTATATATTTTGTCCTTCAAACTGCTTCCCATTATCAGATACCAACTGTGCAGGAATTCCAAATCTGCATATAATATTCTCGAATATGAAGGTAAAGATATCTTTATCGCGAATGTGTTGTACCGCTTTTACTTCTGCCCATTTCGTGAAATAATCTGTAGCGACAATTAGATATCTTCTCTGCCCTTTTCCTGGTAAAAATGGTCCTACAATGTCTAAACCCCACTTTCCAAAAGGCCATACACTTGTTGAAGAATTTAGTGGTGCCCCTGGTGCATGTATTTTCTTTCCGTGCCTTTGACAATCTTCGCAACGCCTTGATATTTGTTTCGCATCCTCATGCATATACGACCAATAATAGCCCTGCATTTTTGCCTTATGTGCTAAAGATCTTCCACCACTATGATTGCCAGCATCCCCACTGTGCAACATCTTTAATATTGTTTCTCCTTTTTTTCGTGTTAAACATCTAAGCGAGGGTCCATTAAAGTATCTTCGGTATAACACCCCATCTCTTAGTTCATAATTTGTTGCACGGCTTTTTAATTTGTGTGTCTCTAATCTGTTTCTTGGTGTTTCCCATTTCATCAGATATGCATGAAGTTCCACTCTCCAATCTTCATCGCGCAGAGTACATGTGTTCCATCTTCTATAAGCATCACATCTGTCTCTTGCTCTTCCTCTTTATTAATTGATGGTGATAGAAGTGTACGTATTTTTATGCATCTCGCATTTGGATCAGTCATCATACTTGATATAAAGGCAAAAGCATCATGAGTCTATTATCTCTCCTTGATATATGTCTCCATCTTATTTTTGGTATCTGTATTGACAATTCTTCAACAAGTTTCTTGTACCTTTTCAAAGATGGTTCATTTGTAGTATATTCTTCTTTTATTTGGCGAATAGCTAATTGTGAATCAATGGTGATTCTCACATTTTCCAACTTCATTTCTATTGCGAATCGCAGAGCATGTATTATAGCTTCATATTCTGTTTCATTGTTGGTAGACGCAAACTCCAATCTGAAAGAAAATGCTATTTTATTGCCTTCTGGCGAAACCAAAATGATCCCAACTCCATTGCCTTCCCCATTTGACGATCCATCTACCAATATTTCCCACATGTTTGGCTCAGTTAACAAATCTTTTGGATATCCATGGTCTTCTTCTATATCCATCATTTCTTCCACTGCTTCATCCTCTTCCAAAGGAAACTCTGCTAAAAAGTCTGCAACAACTTGTGATTTTGGTGACGATAGTATTTCATATTTGAGTTTGCAATGACTTACTTGAGCATTCCATCTCTCAACCCTTCCTGATCTTTTTGAGTTTTTCATTACCGACTCAATCGGTACTTTTGTCATCACCTTTACTGTGTGTGCTTGGAAGTATATGCGAAGTTTAAATATTGCATAAACTAATGCAAAAATTAGTTTTTCAATTTTTGAATAATTCCTCTCTGCGGCATTGAATGTTTTGCTGATGTAATAGATTGGCTTTTCCACTCCTGCGTCTATTCGCAATAATACTGCACTTAATGCATGCGAGGTTGTCGCAAGGTAGATTATCCTCTCCTGGTTTTGCTTTTTGTAAGATTGATATATCCATTAGATGTTCTTTTATTCCTTGCAAAGCTTTCTCACATTCATCAGTCCATCTAAATTTCGTTCCCTTTTTGAGTATGTTGAAAAAATGCTTACATTTGTCGGATGATCGCGAGATGAATCTTCCTAACGAAGCTAATAGTCCATTTAACTTCTCGCATCATCTTTTACCGTCATTTGGTGTTGTCATATCTCGAATCGCTTGTACTTTCTCTGGGTCAACTTGTATTCCTTCTTTTGATACAATGTAACCTAAAAATTTTCCTGATGCAACTCCAAAGGTACATTTTTCTGGATTTACTTTGATGTTAAAATGCCTCATTTGTTCAAAAATTTCCCTCAAATCCTGTACATGATCTTTTGCTTCTTTACTTTTTACTAACATATCATCCACATATACCTCTAGTGTTTTGTGTATCCATTTCGCGAACACTTTTTCTACCATCCTTTGGTACGTGTCTCCAGCATTTCGCAAACCAAATGGCATTTTTTGTATAACAGTATAATCCTCTTGGAGCGAAGAAAGCGGTATGTTCTTGGTCTTCTTCTGCAAGTGGAATTTGATTGTAACCTTTGTATCCATCAAGAGATGATATTCTTTCATTTCCCGCCGCTGATTCGACCATTTGCGGAATATCTGGCAAAGGAAAGCTATCTTTTGGACAAGCTTTATTGAGATCAGTAAAATCTATGCAAATTCTTATTCCTTTTTTCTTCTTTGGGACTACGACCATATTTGCTATCCATTCGGGATACTTTGCTTGTCTAATGATTCCTGCGTCTGGCATTTTCTGCAATTCTTCTTCTATTTGAGGATGATATGCTGTTGCGATTTTTCTAATTCTTTGTTTAAATGGTCTTGCATTTTTGTCAATCTCCAATTTATGATGTAGGATCAGAATATCGCGACATCAATACCTTGCGAGATCAATAAACGACAGTGTTGCGAAGGCGTCGCAGACGGGTAATATAAATGACGCAATGGACGACGATAGCCAGAACACGAGAAAGGTGTGAAGATCTAGCGAGATCTAGGAGAACTGCGAGATTATGTATTTGTACACTTGCGATATTTCGCAAGTCATTCCCGAAAATAAAGGATAGTCTAGCTGTCATCCACTATGTACTACCCTATATAAAGATTTGAACAAATCTGTTGAAGGGAAGATCTTTTTCCGAGTGTTAGACAAGTCATTAGGAGAGAGAAAGTTTGTGGTGATTGTAATTTCTTTAGCTCTTTTCTATTTTATCTTGTAAACATTCAAGGAATTAATCAATAAAATCATAGTTGTTCATCTTCAAATGTCTTAGTTGTGTGGATTATTGTGAGGGGTGTAGTGTAGGATTTCCTGCAACTACATATTGGCGCTAGAAACAGGGAAACTGAAGATAAGAGATTGGATATTGTCACTAAAATTGTTTAAATCAAGAGTATGATGGATAAATTGTAGAAAGCCAGAATCAAAGAGAGTAATGGAGAATTGGAATGTAATATGATTACAAAAACAATGGTTAATGAATTTCATGAAAGTATCAGAGGGAGAATACACAAAAGAGATTTTGAAGGAAAGAAAATTATAACAGCAGAGAAAGCGTCACCTTTGAAAGAATGGGAAAAACAAAAGATTATGTTCACCGCAACGGAGATATCAGGAGAGAATTTAAATCACACATCTCCATTAGTGATTACGATAAGTGCAAGCAAAGAAGAAGGAAAATTAACAAAAACAGTGGAAGAATGGGCAATAAATAGAACTTTGGTGGACACAGGGAGTTCAGTGAATATAATGTTTTATCATGCTTATAAAAAATTGGGGTACAAAGTTGAAGAAATGACTTCCGCAACATATCATATCTATGGTTTCGGAAAATCCATAACAAAACCTAAAGGGGAAATAAAAATATGAATTTTGTTGGGAGAAATTGAAACACTTGAGACGTTATGTGTAGTGGATATGGAATCACCATATAACATGTTGTTGGGAAGACCATGGATACATGCAATAAAAGCTGTAGCATCAACATTTCATCAATGTGTCAAATTTCCTATCCCGAGTGGAATTGGCGAAATCAGAGGAGATACCGATAAAGGAAGGATATATCATCAAATCGAAGTAAAACATTATGAAGAACAGGTGAAGAGGCGAAAAGATCGCAAGAAGATGGCAAAACCAGCGAAAAAGGAAGAAGAATTTAGAACTTACATGATAAGAGCAGATGAAGGAAAAGGAATATATGGTGAAGAGAATGAACTTGCGAAGGAAGTAAAAGGACCAACGCCCATGGGAGAACCGAAGGCTAGCTACACTGCGGCAGAACCAACAAAGGAAGTGAATATTGGAACTGAAGAAGAACCCAAGATGTTAAAAATCGGGACTAAAATGGAGATAGATGAGGAAAGAAAGACTATTGATTTGTTGCGAGATTATAAAGACATTTTCGCGTGGGATATGGATGAGATGCCGGAATAGATCCATCTCGTAGCGTGCCATAAATTAGAGATTGATAAAAATGCAAGACCATTCAAGCAGAGAATTAGAAAAATTGCAACAACATATCACCCTCAAATAGAAGAAGAGTTACAAAAGAAGCTTGATGCTGGAATTATTAGACAAGCAAAATACCCCGAATGGATAGCGAATATGGTCGTAGTCCCAAAGAAGAAAAAAAGGGATAAGAACTTGCATAGATTTTACCGATCTAAACAAAGCTTGTCCAAAAGATAGTTTTCCTTTGCCAGATATTCCGCAAATGGTTGAGTCGCGACGAGGAAATGAAAGGATATCCTCTCTTGATGGATACAAGGGATACAATCAAATTCCTCTCTCATTTGAAGAAGACCAAGAGCATACTTGCCTTTTTCGCTCCAAGAGGATTATCTTTGTTACACAAAAATGTCATTTGGTCTGCGAAATGCTGGAGCAACATACCAAAGGATGGTAGAAAAAGTGTTCGAAAAATGGATACATAAAACACTAGAGGTATACGTGGATGACATGTTAATAAAAAGTAAAGAAGCAAAAGACCATGTACGGGATTTGAAAGAAATTTTTGAACAAATGAGACATTTCAACATCAAAGTAAATTCGGAAAAATGTACCTTTGGGGTGGCATCTGGAAAATTTTTAGGATACATTATTTCAAAAGAAGGAATACAAGTCGATCCAGAGAAAGTACAGGCAATTCGTGATATGCCGACACCGGCAACAGTGAAAGATGTGCAAAAGTTAAATGGACTATTAGCTTCGCTAGGAAGGTTCATGTCGCGACATATTACCCATAGAAGATATCTCAAGAAATATTATATCTCAAGAAATATACCGTGGAATAGATTATATCTCAAGAAATATTACCCATAGAAGATGGAAGGGAAAGAATAAGTTGCGAAATACTGAATGGATGAAATGAAATGAATTCATATGAAATGTTCCTGCGACAGAATGATTGAGAAATTGCATAAAATAAAGAAAGAATGTGCGAATATCTCGCAAATAAAATAACAAGAGATAATCAAAAATGAATGATTGAATGAATTAACAGAAATGAAAGAGTGAGTGAATGGGACGAACCTTTATGGCGTACAACCTAGTTCGCGAATGATATTTCGTAAGAGGCAAATGTAAGACCTAAAGTGCGTCATATAAGGGGGTATCTATTGACATGGCTCAGGGAAAAGGTTACACCGCCCCTGGAACCTGAGTCATGAAAATTTGGGGTCAATAAAGCCCATCCGGGAGAGATACCTTGGATTTCCAACTATATAAGGTTATACCCTGGTTGGACGACCGAGGGTCTCTTCCAAGAGTCGAGTGTATGACCAAGGCGCTGAGGTACACGGTTGAGCCAAGAGTGCACAGGGCATTTGAAGTGTCTCGGCCATTCTTGGCAAGTCTTGGCACATCCGCACTCGGCCGAAGAAAACTCCACTTAGGGTGCGGTCTCGTAACCATAAGCCCTATAGGTAAAAGGGATAAGAGGCTGCGAAAACAACTGGTTGTTGTTAAGACCGGATGGGAGGAGCTAGTCTTGTATGGCCGATGTACGCATCCTTGAAGGGGCAACCAGGGAGATGATAAGGGCGGCACCATCCATTAGGGAGCTGATAAGTGTCTTAAGACGCAAATGTCATGAGGCTCTATTTTCGCAAGAATATTTAGGCTTGTCATATTTGTGCGATGATCTGAAGAGGCAATAATACTAACGCGAGGTTAAGACGAGATCAATGGGTCTTTACATGAAAGTGTAAAGACGTCCTGCGATTTCGTCGCAAAGACGGCAATGTCATGGGGCTTTACGTTCGCAAGAATATTTAGGCCTGTCATATTGTCGCAAGAAAAATATCCTGCAGAGGCAAAAATACTAAAGAAATGATAAGACAAGATCAATGGGTCGTTACATGAAAGTGTAAAGACGTCCTGCGATTTTGTCGCAAGACGGCAATGTCATGGGACTTTATGTTCGTAAGAATATTTAGACCTGTCATATTGACGCAAAAATGAGGGTGGCAAAATAAGACCTTTAACTAGGAAGGCAAAATAAGACCACACAAGAGCAACGATAAGGCAAGATCAATGGGTCATTACATGAAAATGCAAAGACGTCCTGCGATCTTGTCGCAATGATGAATTTCAACATAAATAAAGATAATGGAAAACAAAATACCAATTATTAAATATCAAAAATTATACTCGTTGAAAGAAAGAGTAATAATAAGCAGATGAACACATCTAAAAGATGATTGAAGTACGTAAAGAAGTAACAATACAAGAAGAAAAATTACAAGAGAAAGTCAATTCTCAAATATCGGTTTTTTTCAACAGAAGGAGATACTGGGTTTTCTTCAGCAACTTTATCCATATTTTCGCTAGTTATTATATTTCCACCAGATCCTCCTTCAACCAGATCATCATTGGCAGTTTTACTAGGAGGGATTGTCTCTTCATTTGCGAGCTCTTCTCCACTATTGTAGTGATAATCATTTGTCGGGAGAATTAGGAACTTCATCGTCGCTTACTTCCGGAGGTTCAATACATACAGGATCAAGAGATTTAGATAGTAAAACATCATTCACAAGAACTTCGGCCTTAAGATGAAATTGACGAAGGAGTGCTTTCTGATGATTTGTACTCTCTATATCTTTACAGTCAGACATATAATCGAATCTTCTTTCTGCACGATCGCAAGAGCGAGCAAGGGAAGCAGTGAGTATTCCATTTTCTTTGCAAATTTTTGAATAGTCAGATTTTAAAGTGGCAATAGAGGAATGA
This sequence comes from Papaver armeniacum, assembly GCA_023531295.1. Classification (NCBI taxonomy): domain Eukaryota; kingdom Viridiplantae; phylum Streptophyta; class Magnoliopsida; order Ranunculales; family Papaveraceae; genus Papaver; species Papaver armeniacum. The sequence goes on from JAJJWW010011885.1 coordinate 33,412, forward strand.
AGATTTTTCTCAGAATCTACAAAAGAAAAGAACATAGAAAATTATTCAGATTTTTGGAATTCGCAAGGAAAATATCACAAAATAATAAATAAATGGATTAAGGTAGTCAAATTATATGACTACCTTCCTTTTGCGTGGTAAGATATTGGATTAAAGCCGAACAACTATTCTCCAAGTGATCCATGGCGTTATCAAAATTATCTCCAATTAAACCTTTCAGTCGAGAACGCAAGCTTTTTTCATTCGAAACAAGTAAAGCATTTTCTTTCGCAAGAGAAGAATTGGACTTTTCTAACTTGGAACATTGATCCTTGAATTGGTTCGCCTTTACACTTAAGGTTATTCTACCCTGGATAAGTTTATCCTTCTCGGCAGTGACTTCTTCGAGTTGATTTCTCAGCGAACGAAGAGATTATTCTTGTTCTTTACATATTTTTTGACAAACATCAGATTGTTGCGAGTAAATCGCCACCTTGTTTAACAGAGTTCGCTTCTCTTGAGAAAGAATTACATTCTCATATGATAAAGTTTCCAACTCCAAATTAGCTTTAGTCAAAGAGTAAGAGAGGCGAGATAATTCATTACTTAATGAGCCTTGTTCCTGAACTAAGTCAGCATTTTCTTTAGAAAGATTATCTATTTGATCAACAGAATACGTATGAAGATTATCTAATTGGTTATATTGCTCCATCCAAGAATCTCTATCCACTCGAGCTTTTTCAACAGTAGATTCCAACTGATATATCTCCATTTTTCGCTTCTGGTTTAAAGCTTGAAGGGCGAACAAGGGCTTGAGGTTCATTAAAAAAAAAAAAAAAAAAAAAAATGAGGAAAGATTGTACCTTTCAATTCTTCGTTTTTCTTGCGAAGATTATCACGATCCAGCGAAACATTTTGAAGTTTTTGATTCTCAAGTTGATGAATATTACACTTTGCAGTCATAGCTTGGAGATCATTTTTCAGAATGTTAACTTCTTGCTCCAAAGATATTTGCGAAATTCTATCGGAGCCAAGGTATTTGTTCAAAATTTCGCAGACATTAGATTTGATGGGATCGACAGAAGTCTTCTTGGCATCGTTCACAATATCTGATAGAACTTTGAAGGCCACGTCTATTCCTTCCAAATTTTCCTTAGTAAGAGGGATTTGCTCAGATAAGGAAGTAACGACGATAGAAGAAGGAAGAGATGAGTCATTTTTTGTTAAAGGAATATCATGAGAAGAGGAAGTCTCATGAAGATTAATAACTGGGGAAATGGTAGAGGCATTGACAATAGGAGAAGAAATGGGCTCATTCGCAGCGGGACTGTTATGAGGGATTTGATCTATGAAAAATTCAGGCATAGGAGAAAGATCATCAACAATATTTGTAGTTGCAGGAAATCCTACACTACACCCCTCACAATAATCCACACAACTAAGACATTTGAAGATGAACAACAATGATTTTATTGATTAATTCCTTGAATGTTTACAAGATAAAATAGAAAAGAGCTAAAGAAATTACAATCACCACAAACTTTCTCTCTCCTAATGACTTGTCTAACACTCGGAAAAAGATCTCTCCCTCAACAGACTTGTTCAACTCTTTATATAGGGTAGCACATATTGGATGACATCTAAGCTGTCCTTTATTTTCGGGAATGACTTGCGAAATTCCGCAAGTGTACAATTATATAATCTCGCAACTATCCTAAATCTCGCTAGGTCTTCACATTTTTCTCGTGTTTTGGCTATCGTCATTCATTCCGTCATTTATATTACTCATCTGCGACATTTCACAATGCTGTCGTTTATTAATCTCGCGAAGTATAGATGTTGCGATATTCTGATCCTACATCTTGCCTCTTCTCATGTCTTCTCTGCGAAGAAGAGAATGTCATGAGAACCAGTATTCTGAAATGCCGCAATTACTTGTTTTTCATTAATTTTTGCCGACAAAATTCCGTGGATTATGGATGATTGCTTACACGTGTCCAAGTCATTTCCTTTTTACCGGCACATTTAATGTTATCCGGTTACTCCTCTCTTGTCTATTTAAAGGGGAATTCCTTAAGAAAATATTTCTTTTTTTTTTACTTCGTCTTCTTCATCGTCTGCAACTTTTTACTGTTGTTTTTTCTTCATCGTCTTCTTCATTATTTTTCTGCTATTATTCTTCTGCTATTGTTTTCATCTTTCTTTTTCTGCTACTGTTTCTATGGAGCCATCAAGGTTTGTTAATTTTGCTGAATTTGATTACTTTGTGATTGATCTCTCTTATTGAAGTTGTTTTGTTTTGATACTAATCCTCTTTTAATGGTTCCCCTGCTGTTTTTGTTTTAGCAAGAACAAGTCTAACACCAAGTTCACCATTGTGAATCCTAATATCTCCATGGGTTCACAACCGAAAAACAGTGTCACTAAAAGAAAGCCTGCGAATAGCAAGGTATTTAAGAAACATTTACTCTTTTAATAACAATATTGTTGCCTCTGTTTCTTATTTAAATTGTAATTCGCAGGATGACAAAAATGTTGATAGGTCCCCCAAGAAACTTCGCCGTTCTAAACCTGTTGTACCTGCTGTTTCTTTTCCTATATTCAAACTTACAACTCCTCCTGCGAAATCTTCGCAAGACAAACCTATCGTTTCTCCCTGCGAAAATATTGTTGATGATCTTTCTCCTATGCCTGAATTTTTCATAGATCAAATCCCTCATAACAGTCCCGCTGCGAATGAGCCCATTTATTCTCCTATTGTCAATGCCTCTACCATTTCCCCAGTTATTAATCTTCATGAGACTTCCTCTTCTCATTATATTCCTTTAACAAAAAATGACTCATCTCTTCCTTCTTCTATCGTCGTTACTTCCTTATCTGAGCAAATCCCTCTTACTAAGGAAAATTTGGAAGGAATAGACGTGGCCTTCAAAGTTCTATCAGATATTGTGAACGATGCCAAGAAGACTTCTGTCGATCCCATCAAATCTAATGTCTGCGAAATTTTGAACAAATACCTTGGCTCCGATAGAATTTCGCAAACATCTTTGGAGCAAGAAGTTAACATTCTGAAAAATGATCTCCAAGCTATGACTGCAAAGTGTAATATTCTTCAACTTGAGAATCAAAAACTTCAAAATGTTTCGCTGGATCGTGATAATCTTCGCAAGAAAAACGAAGAATTGAAAGGTACAATCTTTCCTTTTTTTTTTTTTTTTTTTTTTTTTTTTTTTTTAATGAACCTCAAGCCCTTGTTCGCCCTTCAAGCTTTAAACCAGAAGCGAAAAATGGAGATATATCAGTTGGAATCTACTGTTGAAAAAGCTCGAGTGGATAGAGATTCTTGGATGGAGCAATATAACCAATTAGATAATCTTCATACGTATTCATTGATCAAATAGATAATCTTTCTAAAGAAAATGCTGACTTAGTTCAGGAACAAGGCTCATTAAGTAATGAATTATCTCGCCTCTCTTACTCTTTGACTAAAGCTAATTTGGAGTTGGAAACTTTATCATATGAGAATGTAATTCTTTCTCAAGAGAAGCGAACTCTGTTAAACAAGGTGGCGATTTACTCGCAACAGTCTGATGTTTGTCAAAAAATATGTAAAGAACAAGAACAATCTCTTCGTTCGCTGAGAAATCAACTCGAAGAAGTCACTGCCGAGAAGGATAAACTTATCCAGGGTAGAATAACCTTAAGTGTAAAGGCGAACCAATTCAAGGATCAATGTTCCAAGTTAGAAAAGTCCAATTCTTCTCTTGCGAAAGAAAATGCTTTACTTGTTTCGAATGAAAAAAGCTTGCGATCTCGACTGAAAGGTTTAATTGGAGATAATTTTGATAACGCCATGGATCACTTGGAGAATAGTTGTTCGGCTTTAATCCAATATCTTACCTCGCAAAAGGAAGGTAGTCATATAATTTGACTACCTTAATCCATTTATTTATTATTTTGTGATATTTTCCTTGCGAATTCCAAAAATATGAATAATTTTCTATGTTCTTTTCTTTTGCGATTCTCGAGAAAAATCTTCATTCCTCTATTGCCACTTTAAAATCGACTATTCAAAAATTCGCAAAGAAAATGGAATACTCACTGCTTCCCTTGCTCGCTCTCGCGATCGTGCAGAAAGAAGATTCGATTATATGTCTGACTGTAAAGATATAGAGAGTACAAATCATCAGAAAGCACTCCTTCGTCAATTTCATCTTAAGGCCGAAGTTCTTGTGAATGATGTTTTACTATCTAAATCTCTTGATCCTATATGTATTGAACCTCTGGAAGTAAGCGACGATGAAGTTCCTAATTCTCCTGACAGCGATTATCACTACAATAGTGGAGAAGAGCTCGCAAATGAAGAGACAATCCCTCCTAGTAAAACTGTCAATGATGATCTGGTTGAAGGAGGATCTGGTGGAAATATAATAACTAGCGAAAATATGGATAAAGTTGCTGAAGAAAACCCAGTATCTCCTTCTGTTGAAAAAAACTGATATTTGAGAATTGACTTTCTCTTGTAATTTTTCTTCTTGTACTGTTACTTCTTTACGTACTTCAATCATCTTTTAGATGTGTTCATCTGCTTATTATTACTCTTTCTTTCAACGAGTATAATTTTTGATATTTAATAATTGCTATTTTGTTTTCCATTATCTTTATTTATGTTGAAATTCATCATTGCGACAAGATCGCAGGACGTCTTTGCATTTTCATGTAATGACCCATTGATCTTGCCTTATCGTTGCTCTTGTGTGGTCTTATTTTGCCTTCCTAGTTAAAGGTCTTATTTTGCCACCCCTCATTTTTGCGTCAATATGACAGGTCTAAATATTCTTACGAACATAAAGTCCCATGACATTGCCGTCTTGCGACAAAATCGCAGGACGTCTTTACACTTTCATGTAACGACCCATTGATCTTGTCTTATCATTTCTTTAGTATTTTTGCCTCTGCAGGATATTTTTCTTGCGACAATATGACAGGCCTAAATATTCTTGCGAACGTAAAGCCCCATGACATTGCCGTCTTTGCGACGAAATCGCAGGACGTCTTTACACTTTCATGTAAAGACCCATTGATCTCGTCTTAACCTCGCGTTAGTATTATTGCCTCTTCAGGATCATCGCACAAATATGACAAGCCTAAATTTTCTTGCGAAAATAGAGCCTCATGACATTTGCGTCTTAAGACACTTATCAGCTCCCTAATGGAGGGTGCCGCCCTTATCATCTCCCTGGTTGCCCCTTCAAGGAGGCGTACATCGGCCATACAGGACTAGCTCCTCCCATCCGGTCTTAACAACAACCAGTTGTTTTCGCAGCCTCTTATCCCTTATACCTATAGGGCTTATGGTTACGAGACTGCACCCTAAGTGGACTTTTCTTCGGGCCGAGTGCAGCATGTGCCAAGACTTGCCAAGAATGGCAGAGACACTTCAAATGCCCCAGGCACTCTTGGCTCAACCGTGTACCTCGGCGCCTTGGTCATACACTGACTCCTTGGGAGAGACCCTCGGTCGTCTAACCAGGGTATAACCTTATATATATATATAGTTGGAAATCCAAGGTATCTCCCCCGGATGGGCTTTATTGACCCTAAATTTTCATGACTCAGTTCCGGGGCGGTGTAACCTTTTCCCCGAGCCATGTCAAGAGATACCCCTTATATGACGCACTTTAGGTCTTACATTTGCCTCTTACGAAATATCATTCGCGAACTAGGGAGTACGCCATAAAGGTTCGTCCCATTCACTCACTCTTTCATTTCTGTTAATTCATTCAATCATTCATTTTTGATTATCTCTTGTTATTTTATTTGTGAGATATTCGCACATTCTTTCCTTATTTTATGCAATTTCGCAATCATTCTGTCGCAGGAACATTTCATATGAATTCATTTCATTTCATCCATTCAATATTTCGCAACTTATTCTTTCCCTTCCATCTTCTATGGGTAATATTTCTTGAGATATAATCTATTCCACGGTCTATCCAATCTTTGGCCCACATCTTTGCCCTCAGGATCCATTAATCTATATGCCCCTGTTCCAACTATCTCCTTGATGATATAAGGTCCATCCCACTTTTTCGCCAAATTGCCACCACTTTCTCGCTAATATATTGGTGTTTCTCGCAATACCATATCACCTGGTTGAAATTCGCGTGTCTTGACATGTTTGTTATATTCTCTGGCTAGTCTTCGCTGGTAATTCTCCATATGCTGTAGTGCTCTTTCTCTATTTTCCTCTAATTCATCTAATTTAACCAAAATGTTACCCGCACTAAGATTTTTCTCCCAAGCTTCTCTCTTTGTTGTTGGAATAATAACTTCTGTCGGAAGTACAGCTTCAACTCCATATGTTAGACAAAATGGTGACATTCCCATAGCTTCTCGCCTTGTTGTATTGTAAGCCCATACTACATTATGCACTTGTTCACACCATGCCTTATTATGTCCTTCGAACTTCTTCTTCAGTATATCTGCAATTGTTTTATTTGTTGCTTCCGCCTGTCCATTGGCCTGCGGGTATAAAGGAGTTGATTTCCTACATTTTATTTGAAATGCATTAAGCAACAATTCTATATTTTGCCCCTCAAACTGTTTCCCATTGTCAGATACCAACTGTGCTGGAATTCCAAATCTGCATATTATGTTTTCAAATATGAAGGTAAAAACATCTTTATCACGAATGTGTAGTACTGCTTTTACTTCTGCCCACTTTGTGAAATAATCTGTAGCGACAATCAGATATCTCCTCTGCCCTGTACCTGGTAAAAAAGGTCCTACAATATCTAACCCCCACTTTCCCAACACTCGAAGAATCCATCCTTTACAATAGGCCTGCTCGGCTCCTTATATAGGGTATTACATAATGGATGACAGCTAAGTTGTCCTTTATTTTCGGGAATGACTTGCGAAATATTGCAACTGTACAAATATATAATCTCACAACTCTCATAGATCTCGCTAGGTCTTCCCATCTTTCTCGTGTTTTGGCTGTCGTCATTCTTTGCGTCATTTATATTACTTATCTGCGATACTTTCGCAATGCTGTCGTTTATTGATCTCGCGAGGTATTGTAGTCGCGATATTCTGATCCTACACTTAGTACGATAGAAACAACAAGATCAGATCACACAACTACGAGAAAGTAGTATCGGTCTGGCTTCACAATCCCAATGAAGTCTTTAAGTCGTTAACCTACAGGGTCTCGATAGAAACCTAAGGTTAAAGGAGAATCGACTTTAGCTTATACAACTAGTATCACACATGAGGTGTGGGGATTAGGTTTCCCAGTTGCTAGAGTTCTCCTTTATATATTCTTTCAAATCAGGGTTTGCAATCTAAGTTACCTTGGTAACAAAGCATTCAATATTCACCGTTAAATGAAAACCTGATTAGATTCAAGCTAATATCTTTCAACCGTTAGATCGAAACTTAGCTTGTTACACACAAATGAAATGCACGTTTTAGTTTTGTGTAACCGTACCCAAACATGTACATTTAGTTGGTTCAACAGTAGTTAACCAAATGGTTAGCCATATGAGCACTTTCATATCACCCATATTCTTCTTTACCATAACTAGTTCAAATGACTCAAATGAACTAGTTAGAGAGTTGTTCAATTGCTTAGATCTTTATAATAGACACAATTGAAACAAAAACAATTTGATTCACTCGAATCGATTCATGAACTTTATAGCCATGGTTTGCAAACTTGCATTCCTTAGTTTATATAAGTTTAAGTTCACGAATAATCATTTTTAGAAAATAACCAACTTAAGTACGCGGACTTGGTACACGGACTTAAGTACCCGAAATAAGTTTGTTTTCAATTCACAAACTCCAGCAGATTTTCTCGGGTCGAGAACTTTTGACAGTACGCGGACTTGGTTCCGGTTTTCCTGAGCAGCAAAGTACGCATACTTTGGTTCAAGGAATAAGGACTTACACACATATGTGTTACCACACAATGTTTATATCCTTCCATGGTTATATAATCTAAACTCTCATTTCAATCATTGAAACATTCGAGGACGTTATATAGTTGTTATTCACAAACCATTTTTCGTCAAAGTCATTTTCAAGTGATTGAAACATAACATGACTTTCGTCACTAGGTAAAGATGAACTTGGCTAAAGCGAAATCTTACCAACACATATTTCGAGAAATAGATAAGCGAGATAAACTCGGCTCGAAATAGCAAATGTGTATAATCATAGTCTATAAAGCAAAACGACTTTGTCTTAAGATAGGATATAGAGTAGATAGACTTTTGAGTGATAGATAAGTTCAAGTCTCCACATACCTTTTAGTCGATGAAGTTCCACAAGTACCTTGAGTAATTCTTCGTCTTGTATGATGATTGACATGGAGTCTTGAGCTCAACTACACTTTCTATCCTAGTCCAAGACTTAGCTAATAATAGACTAAAAATCAAGACTTATAGTTTTGATCACTAACATTGACAAACATGCTTGAGATAGCAACGCATGCGAGTTCGACCGAGCAATGCTATAACAATTGGAAACTTTCACAAGAAAAATTATAAACTAATAATTTTATTCATAAATAATTGATAGTTTTATTCAAAAATATACCTTATACAATAATCGATAAATCAAAAACTGGTGTCTATTTTTCTCGGATTAAGTATTACAACATATAACTTAATCCATAGAAGTTCCCTGATTATTTACTGAAGTTTCTTCAGCGTTTAAGTTCTTGAGCCTTCTCTTTTCTTTCAGATGATTGAGTCTCCTCTTCAAGAGATTCACCTCCACAATCAACTTCAAAAGATTTGACTGGAGCCACTTCTCATTCTTTATAGAAGCTTCCAATTTTTATTGAGCAATCTCAAAATCTCTCATTAAAAAAAACATGAGCTCAAGTGATATTTGATTGCTCTTATGTTCCCTTGAGAAGTAGCACTTAATCTCAGTAGGAGGACATGTTTCAAGCTTCTGTAATTGTGAATCAATATCAATAGTATTTTCACCTATCTTGAACCGCAGACTAAGCATGGAGAAAAGAATCGTTCTAAAGATGTTTTATATATCAAATAGAACTTGGTTTCTAAGTTTTGAAACACCTAATCAAGGTATTTTATTTGATAAAAATCATGAAAAATATACACTCCCGAAAATAGAATTAAGTGTTTTTCCGAAACATTATGGTCAAGAGAATCCGAGAATATCTTGCCCAAATTTGTCATGAATTTCCCTAAGATCGAAAGTATTCTTCCAAAAATAGAAAAAGTATTCCAAAACTAGAAAAATACTTTAGATGTTCATGATATTGATAGATTGAGTATAGTATTATATTTTTCTCATATTCCAGTGCTCCTTTATGAATTTCCCATTTATTTAAATCGAGCACAAGTTGGGGAATTCCGATCAACAATCTTAGTTGTTGAAGTGAGCTCTTGATGGCTCATCTTTGTTTGTGGAGCATGATCTATCATGATGTTTTCAAACATCTTCCTTTTTGAAACTATTCCAAGAATAGGCTTCTTTCATTAAGTCACAACTTGAGTGATCTGATCCAACAGAGGGATTAGTTCGACGAACATGATCAAAAGTGTGACAAGAATTCTTTTGAGTCACGAATTGAGCAGAACTCTTATATCGACCCAAAAATTCTTGGAATATAACAACATCTTTTGATGAGATTGTTTCCTTGATTCCGATTTAGACAGTTGATCAACAACAAAACAATATGATCTGAAATCATTTGTTTGAGTACATTTATGTTGACCTTTGCCATAGTCAGTGAGATAATCCTTGTCACAATAAATGACTGTTTTACTTGACCGGATATTAGTCATAGAATTATCCTTTGAAACACATCTCTTTTGATTCTCGCAAGTGGTTGGACTGTTAGAATCAAAATGTTGTATATTAGTTAAGAGATTCTGAGAATTAGAATCACATATCCTTGTCTCAACTAATAGATCTTTTCTGACATGATCATTGTCAGAATCTTCATATGAAGTTGTATTTTCATCTTGACATAGACTAGATGTGAATATCATCCTATCAGAAGGTTCATGAAATTCAAGATTTACTTGAGACATAGCTTCTTCTTGAGACCTGGTTTTTATCAAAGATTTTTTTATAATTCTCTCGACAGATGGATAATATATATTATCTTTTAAAAAAAATATTTTTCAGCAAGCCTTATGAAAAATTTAATCTCATCGCTGTCATCTGAATCTGACTTGTGTGTCACAAGTATTTGTTTTCTCATTAACCCATCGTGGTTAATATTTCCCGAGTTGTGTTCAACTAGTGAACTAACAATATTGATCTTTTTATCAGGATCTGAAAACGAATAGCCTTTCTGAAGTGCATCATCTTCTTACTCTACGTTAACTGAATCAGATTCAATTCTTATAGGTTGGATCGCACCAAACACAAATTGTTAGATCTTTTCGTGTTTGCCTACTCTGATACCAATTGAAAAGACGAGGGTACCCAAATACACCACAATCTTTAAAATATCCACCTATAAGTCCTCTTACCGAATGTGATTGTCTATGGACAAAGTCGAGAAAATACGACAAATCGGTATTCACACTTTGTGTGATCATCTATGGATACAAGATCGAGACAATACATCAATCAAAGTGTGATTACTTGATAATAGGTTCAGACTTAACCATACTCTATAAGATCACTATCAAGTAATACGGAGTTAACGTTTGTGTATTTTACTTTTAATTATAATAAACGATTATAATTGCGGAAATAGAAAAGTAAAAGACACAACAAGATTTTGTTAACGAGGAAACCGCAAATGCAGAAAAACCCCGGGACCAAGTTCAGAATTGAATACTCTCGGAATTAAGCCGCTATACAAAATCTAAACAAACTTCGTATAGTTGAGACCAAGCAACTAAACCTAGTTCACTTAGTTTCTTCAGTATCCATGCGCTTACGACATTCAATAAGTGCACGCACTGGAACAATTCCTTTGGATCGTATTCCAAACAGTAAAGGAACAACAAATCTGTTTGGTAACAACTCTCTTGATTCTTTCAGATGAAGATATCTCAAGTCATATGCAAAGGATCTTCCGTTTAAAATAATAAACTCCTTTGCCTGGATAGATTAATCTATCCAACAACTACTAATAGGAATATTAGTCAACTCAAGTCAAGTCAGTCTTGACTTGAGTATCATTGGTTATTCAGTCAGATATCTGTGTCCTATCTGAGTAAGACAGCTGTATTAAAGTCTGTAATAAATATGTCTAAACCGAAATTTGTAATTGTTAACGTTTTCTATTATCCGAAATACAATAACTCTTTGTCTTTTCATCTCTCGCAACAATTCTTTTTCTTGATTATCATGAGAACATAATAATTCTCATGGTATCATATTAGTAACGATCCTGTTTTTCATTCATCATCAAAGCTTAATAATTTTTCTCAACAATTTTCAGCTTCTGGTTAATACAGATTTAAAAATTTCCCAATTCAATTTTAGGGTTTATCTTGATCCTTTGATGGTCACTACTAGAACAAATACTTACAATAGAAATCGAAACAACTACAAAACTCGACGCAACAACAACAACAATAATTCAATCAACACCAACAATATCAATACGGTTAATCATACTGAAACAAAAATGTCGTCTTCCGCTGGTACTTCTTATTCACTTCCTTTTACGAATATAAAAAAATTTGTTTCTATGAAATTGGATGGGTCAAACTATTTGTTATGGCGTGATCAATTTGAGGGTGTTTTGATATCTACTGATCTTTTTGGTTATGTTACTGGTGAGATAATTGAACCACCACAAAGAATAACTGTTAATGGAATTGAGATTGCCACCCAGAATGGGTTTCTTGGAGAAAATTAGATCGTTTTGTGTCAACATGTCTTAAGGATACTTTTACTGAAACTGTGAGTGGTGATGTACTTGGTCTTGCAACATCAAAGGATATTTGGGAATATCTTGCTACAAGCTTTAGAACCCAATTTCTTGCTAGGAAAAATATGCTTAGAACTCAATTACATGGAATCAAGAAAGGTAATCAATCTATTGTAGCTTATCTTCAGAAGATTAAGACTATAGATGATTCTTTGGCAGCAATTGGAGAAAAGGTTAATGATGCAGATTTATTGATGTTTGTATTGAATGGATTGGGCAGTGATTATGATATGTTTGTCATCTCTTCACAAAATAGAGAAACACCATATACTTTTGGTGAATTGAAGGCAAGACTCCTTTCTCATGAGTAATTTTTGGATGAAAGACATCATTAAACTACTAATATTTATGATGAGCAGAATTCAAATGCTTTGTATGTAAGAAATAGTTCTACTGGTTACAATGGTAATAACAGAAAGAATGGTGGTAATACTAGAATTGGTAATGGTAGCTGTAGTTGCAGGAAATCCCACAACACACCCCATGTAATATTTCATAGATCTAAATCTATTTCATAATCAAAATAAAGATTAAAGTGCTAAAATTGTAAAAATAAGACACAAGATTTACGTGGTTCGATCAATGTGATCTACATCCATGGGGTTAGGGTTCTTCACTATGATTGTTGAAATTACATAAGTATTACATTGAGAATCTCCATTAATGGATATTTTGTAGAGCTCTAGATCTAGTATTTTGGGGAAGAAGATGATAAAGAAAATAAAGTCTCTCTCTCTACAAAATGTGCCCTCTCCAAAAATGTGTCTCCCCCTCTTCTCTCTCCTGCATTTCTCTTTATATAGGATATTACATAGTGGATGACAGCTCATGTACAACTAATATTTCCTTTAATTTCGGATTTACCTTGCGACATTTCGCAGGTATACAAATGTTAGTCTTCACAAGTCTTCTTGACTCTTCGCAGAATCGTCACACCTTTCTCATATTTAAGCTAATGTCATTTGTTGCGTCGTTTCTAATATTTCTTCCGCGACATTATTAAGTTGCGTCGTTAATAATTCACAAGTGAAGGTTGCTGCGATATTCTGCTCCTACATCTTGCCTCTTTTTCCTTGAATATTGCTTGAAGAGCGATCTTTAAGGAAAAATCCGTTGTTTTAATAGTCTTTGATCTTTGTTGATGAAGGAACTACGCGAAAGAATACTTTTCTTGAAAAGTACGTACTTGCCTCTATTCTTTTGCGGAGTTCCGAAGCTTTGCGAAATAAATAAGAAGTATCAACCCTTGAAGTATAATAAGTACTCAATCCTCTAAATATAAGAAGTATTGCGAATCCATCATGCGAAACTCTCGCTCCATGTTCTTTGCCTCATGCTATGCTGTAATGCAAATAAGAATTTAGATTAGTATTCAACATTTCTTTTATCAAAAATATTCATTTAATTGCAAGTTCAAATCGTTTTTCTTTGTTTTGATTTCCTTTGTATAACTTGTTTCGTCTCATCCGATAAACATCTTTCATGGAAATGATCCTAATAGGTACCCCCTTATATGACGCACTTTAGGTACATTACCTCTTGCGAATATTGTTCGCGAACTAGGGTGTACGCCACAAAGGTTTTCCCGCTACTACTCTCCATGTTGGATATCATTCTCATTTGAAACAAAGCAAGTATTTAAGGGAAATATATAAATTGATCTGTGCGAGATTTTTCTCGGTTTCTTTTGTAATTGTGGAATCTTTGTAATTCTGAAATTTCTGTAATTCTGCGATTATCTCGCCTTTTGTATATCAAATCAAAAATCTTTTATTTTCTGTAAAAGTAAAATGTTCAAGGAAAGTGGTACTTATCTTTTATGTGATTCGTTGTTGTTGTCAAAGAAGTGAATAAATGCCTTGAAATGTATAAACTTCGCATAGCAAAAAGATGTGTGAGAAGTGAGACTTGAACCCTTGACCTGCTTCTTGGATTTTCTCGCACCATACCAACTGTACTAATCCTCCCTTGCGAAATTAACTTGCGAAATAATCATCAACTTTCTTCTTTGTGAAGTAAACATCTCTATGAAGTAATCGAACATCTGTGGAGTATTTGTTCATGCTGCGAACATTTGCAAGGAAAGTGTTTGCGAAAGAAATGCTTATGATATAAACCTTTGCGAAGCAAAAAATTCTTTGCGAGGAGGGAGATTCGAACCCAAGTCCTCTAGTTTGTATACTTCTTCTTTGACCATCTGGGCTACTTGCTGCTTGCGAAGGAAACACACAATGCCGCAATATTATTCCATTTCTTCGCATTTGAAAGTTCAAAAATATTTGAAAAATTTTGTGCAGCTGCGAATTCGAACACATGACCACATGTTTGTTTGTTCCAACTCTGACCATCTCTGCTAGCTTTTGTTTGCGAAGATACGCATGTAGCCACCTCTTATTCTTTTCTCCTCTCTAGGCTGTAGAAAAAATGTGAAAAAATATGACTGCGGTGAGATTCGATCTTGCGACATCAAGCTTCTTCTTTTCGCTGGTGACCATATGTGCGAACAACTATTTGTGTTGGTGTGGTAAGCTTCTTAACTTATTCGAATTTCGTGAGTTATTAACGACGAAATAACTAAAGAACAGAGGCAACTATGGATAACCAAGAAAACATTTTATGTTCTTCATCTTCTCGGCAAGAATCATTTCCAAAGTGGATGTTCACTAGTGAATAGCAAGAATCCTCACCAAAAATGGAATAATAACTTCACAGGAACAGAGGCAATACTTCTTATACTTCAAGGACATTTCATACTTCTTATATTTCTTCAAGGATACTTCATACTTCTTCAAGGATACTTCATACTTCGTATACTTCAAAATGATACTTCTAATTACTTTTCAAAGCTTCGGAACTTCGCAAAAGAATAGAGGCAAGTACGTACTACATTAGCAACTATAAGAATAATCAATATCAACATGGTTCCAGTACAAATTCTTCTAATGGGTCTAGTTCAAATGTTGATAGGAGACCATATGTGGATTATTCAAAAATGTACTGTCAAATTTGTAAGAAGACTGGTCACATTGCTACAAAATACTTCTAACTACAAAGGCAAGGATACTGTTATGATTGGAAATGGTAAGACTATATCTATCTCTCTTATTGGTAATGCTCAGATTCATACACCAAAAACAAGCTTTAGACTTGATAATGTTTTACATGTGCCAAACATGAAACATAATTTGCTGTCAGTTGATAAGTTTACAAAGGACAATGCATGCTATATTACTTTTGATCCTTTAGTTTATGATATAAGAGATTCACAGAGTCATGTTCTTGTAAAGACACTCAAGCTCGTCAACGCTATTAGACTAGTCAAAAGACGATTTAACCGATAATAACTCGATTAGTTTAACACGAACGTTAATTATTAGGAATTAATCTAACAACGAACTAGATACGAAACTAGTACCGTTAAATAGAACTCGAAAAGTTATGCGAAATGGACATCTCGAACGTGTCATTCGGATACCGGACGAAGAAGAAATCATCTGGATAGTTAGAAGGGAAAATAGACTTTTGTAGTGGACCAACTTGGCTGCCCATATCCAAGTGATGGGTGCCTTTATCACTTTTCGTTGGTCTTATCTAACCAAGACGAGCAGATAAACTCGCCCTTCTTTCCTTCTTTCTTTCTTATTCTCTATTCTTCTTCTTTCTTCTTCTCTTCTCGTTTTCTTCTGTTCTTAAGTCGAGAGATGATTGAGTAATCAAATTAGTGATTTTGATATCATAATAGGAGGGGAAATATCAAGGATGATGTTGTGGTGGATTATGAAAGAAGAAAATTAAGGATTGTTAGGGTTTGCAACAATTCAGAGAGAAACCGAATTTAGGGTTTTCAGTTTAGATTTTGAGCTTGTCTGGATTTGAGATGTAAATCGAGTTGATGTTAGATGAGGAATAGAAGGGTTGGTATTAATTTGTTGATATGAAGCTGTTCTTTTGAAGAATCATAAATCAGATGAATTAGGGTTTCTTGATAAATTCATAGAAGATGTAGATGACGCAGATGAGAGTTTAAGGAGAAAATTAAAGATGGGTTTGGTAGATGATGTTTGTAATTGATGTTTTGAGTTTGAGTTAGAGAAAAAAAGATTTGGTGATTGAATTAGGGTTTTTCTGTAATTTGATTTCGGAATCGAACTAGGGGATGATTGAGAAGAAATTGAGGACTGGGTCTGGGTGATTAAGGATCAGGTTGGGGTTAACGGGATGTTTATGGAGCTGTTCATGAAGAATGAAATAATTAGGGTTTGAAGCTTTTGAATTGGGGATTTAATGGTTTCCGAATTAAGATGAGGTGTTGAATTAGATCAAGCCAAAGAAGAGGTTAATTCATTTTGCTTCAATAACTCTGTCTTGAGGTAAATGTTTTTATCAGTAAACTTAGTAAAGTTATTTGAATCTTATAGTGAAGTTATGAGATTGATAGTTGGACTAAGAATTGAGATGCTGCATGAATTGAGATTGTTTTATAATAGGTAATTGAAGTACAGAGTTACTTGAGCTGAATTTGTGTGTATCTGATTTGAGAATTGAGCAGATGATGAAGATGTTATAAGGTTGTGGTGTATGTTAATGTTTTCTGGAATGGAGCCACAGGGGATGAACATGAAGGAGTTAATGATATTGATGAGTTATCTAGTAATGGTTCTGTGGCTGTTGTGGTGTTGTAGGGAACTGTTGAATGTTGAATTGAGTTACAATTGTAACTAGTTGAGTTGGTGGAGGTGCAGAGTTATTGAGGTGTGTGTGTGTGTGTGTGTGTGTGTATGAATTGGTAGTAGTGTGTATGGAACTGGAGTTGGAGATGGAAGCTGTGATGGAGTAAATGATTGAAGTTCTAGAGGGTGGCTGGTTTAAGTGGTGCTATGGGTGTTGTCTAGATTGCAGCTGAAATTGAAAGGGGAAAACTGATGATAATGGATTGAGATTCAGCTGTGGTTGAGTTGAAGTTTATATAAATGATTGTAATTGATAGTCTTATTGCAGTCTAGTGAGATTTAGTAACCTGAGATGATGATATTGTGGCAGTAAAGTCACGATTGTTGTGACTTAGAGATGTTAAACTGAACCTGGGTATGCTTGTGATATCTAGGACAGAAGTTGATTGTAATGCTATTAGCAGTGACATTAGTAAAACCCTGCAATGCAGATTAAGGTAAACTCAGTTTACTTTTGTAATTGAGTTGTGAAGTTTATTTGAATGATTGATTTATGTAATGAATAGATTGAAGGTGAACTAGAGTTAGAATCACAGTTTTGTAAGATGTTTTGGCATGTGTTATGACCTAGCCTTACCCTTAGTCATCCCAGTCAGCTGACTCAGTTAATCTGACCGAGTCACATGTGTACCCGACTTACCTTAATCAGTCTTAGTGACTGAGTTAATTCCTTTGACCATTTGACCAGGACCTTGACTTGACTATGGACGTTGACTATTACTTGACCTTTGAACGTCAGTTTGGCCGTTAGTAACCGTTAGTTGACTTAGTGGTACTGGGCCTTAGATTAAGGGGCTAGTTTAGTGGACTTTGGCTTAGACCTAGTATTCATATTTTGAATGTTCAGACCCTTATGGTCCGAATTGACCTTTGATTCCTTCTACAAAGTTGTATATACTCATATGACTTAGCTATGGACTAGAGAATCAATCTAATGGGATTAATAAACTCTTAGTTATGCAAAGGATAGATAATAAAAGGTGTAGAACCATAAATGGGCTTAGAACCATTAGATAGAATTGTATGATTCTTGTGTGAGCCTTTTGGCTAAACTCTTAGAGCTCTTGTATGATTAACATTTAGTCTATTAACAACGATCGGTTAAAGGATGAACCAGTGGATCGTGGATCTCGAGGTAGGCGAGGCTTGTCATCAAAAGAGGTGGGAATCGATAACGAACTTTCTTGTACTCATTATTGTTTTACAAATCAATCTTGGTGTAGTGAAATTCATGCATATCTTGTGTGCTTTGTGTGGTATGAGATGTGTGCCGACACAATATCAGTATTCTATGGCTAGGGCGATACACCGCAATATTACATGGCCAAAATTATCTTCCTTTATATCTTATTCTATGGCTAGGGCGATACACCGCAGTATTACCTAATCGGTGTGGAATTGGCATCAATATTACTCTTCCCATGTGCGGCAACACACATCTCATACATGGATGTTTACTGTTATTTATGGATGATTACTATTCTTTTAAATTGCTTTGAAGAAGTTTCTACATTATGTTTTATTGTCTTTTCGTGTATTATCGACTTTCGGTAAAACCTGCATTGTCTTCGGATCATATTAATGATTACTTGAAAGCTATTTGTTATTTCCATTGGGCACCCCTTTTAGGGATGATGTGCTCACCCATTCCCACTTTCAGTTTCAGAGACAGATCAGAGTTGCGCAACGAAAGCTTCAAGGGTTGAGTTCACTATTTGATTAACTTCTGCAATGTTTATTATGTTGTATATTTTATTTGTAAACCAAATGACTATTGTATATGTATCATTTGAGAGGAACCCTTGTATATATATATTTCTGAGCTGGGCTAGTTTTGGGTTAAGTTTTTGTAGAAGATTTCTAAAATGAATGTTTAAGTAAATGATTTAGATTCTTAGTGCCTCTTTACTTAGTTAATCTCTTGGATTAGTCAGCTGCTAGCTTAGGGGGCGCTACAGTTCTATTAGCACAGGGTAAGATGGTTAATAATTTGTATCCAATTTCATCTCCCCTGTTACAATATGCATTTTCATCTCTTGTTGCTCCATCTCAAGTTTGGCATAGCAGATTAGGTCATCCTTCTTCAAAAATAGTTCAACAACTTCACAATCATAAAAACATTATTGTTAAGTTTTTTAATTCTCCAAGTATTTGTCATCCTTGTCAATTAGAAAAAGTAAAATACTTCCTTTTTCATAATCTCCATCTCATGCTTCATCTCCACTTGCACTGATTCATTGTGATGAGTGGGGTCCTTCTCCTATTGCTTCATTAGCAGGATATAGATATTACATTTATTGATGATTTCAGTAGATTTCATTGGATTTATCCAATGCAACTTAAGAGTGAAGCTTTACATTGCTTCCAACATTTTAAAAGGTTAACTGAAAATCTCTTTGAAACAAAGATTTTAGCTTTTCAAACTGATGGTGCTAGTGAATTGGTCAAAGGTCCTTTTAAAGGTTTTCTAGATTCTTATGGTATTTAATTAAGAACTTCTTGTCCACAGACACCACAACAAAATTGTCTTGTTGAAAGGAAGCATAGACACATTACAAAAATGGGTAATACATTGCTTTTCAATGCCTCTTGTTCAAAAGATCTTGGTATGATGATTTTTTAGCATCTACATATCTCATAAACAGAACTCCAACTCCTATTCTTCATGATAAATCTCCATTTCAAGTTTTATACAATGATCTCCATCTCATGCTTCATCTCCACTTGCACAATGATATACCTGATTATTCTTTTCTAAGAGTGTTTGGTTGTGTTTGTTATCCTTTCTTAGGTCACTCTAGAATTGATAAATTGTCTCCAAAATTTGTAAAGTGCATTTTTCTTGGATATAGTGTTCTACATAAGGGCTATAAGTGTTATAATTCAGTTTTAAAAAGAACATAAATATCGAGACATGTTGTTTTTTCTGAAACTGAGTTTTATTTTTCTCATAATCAAGACAAAATTCTTCTGATTCTGATTCTCATGTTATTGAGGATATTCTATCAATTCCATCAGCTCAAATTCCCTCTTCTAGAGTTGTCACTAGGTCTCAAAGAGGTATTACAAAATCCAAAGTATTTCCTGATTATGTTTCTTATACTTCTGTAAAATATCCTCTTCCATCTGCTTTTGCTTCTTTGCTCAATACTCCATCTGAACCAAAAAGTTTTAAAGAGGCAATCCATTTCCAGAATGGCAAATCTCAATGAAAGATGAAAATGATGCTTTGCAAAGAAATGGTACATGAGATTTGGTGGGTCCTGAACCTCATATGAATATCTTAGGATGTAAATGGGTTTACAGAGTTAAGTTGAAATCAGATGGTACAGTGGATAGGTGTAAGTCAAGATTAATAGCTTAGGGGTATAATCAACAAGATGGAATTGACTATGTAGAGACTTTTAGTCCTGTTGTTAAGTCCACTACAGTTAGAATAGTTATGTGTTGTTGTTACAAGAGGATGGTCAATCAGGCAATTGGATGTATCCAATGCCTTTTTACATGGGAATTTGACTGAGAATGTTTACATGAAACAGCCACCAGGCTTTATTAGTAAAGAATTTCCTAATAAAGTGTGTCATCTGAAAAAGAGTTTATATGGTTTAAAGCAGGCACCAAGGGCATGGTTTCAAATATTCAGTTCTTCCTTGCTGTCTTATGGCTTTGTTAGAACAGTTTCAGATTTTTCTATGTTTGTATATGTTGCTGGTTCACAAATGATGGTGCTTCTTTTATATGTTAATGACATTCTTTTAACTGGTACTTCTGATGCTTTGCTTGATCATCTAGTTCACTTTTTAAGTTCAAGGTTTGCAATGAAACAATTAGGGGATATGAATTATTTTTTGGGGATAGAAGCACAAAGAACTGCAACTGATACTTTATTAACACATAAGAAGTTTACTCTTAAGTTGCTAAGTAAGGCTCATATGACAGAATGCAGTCCATGTAATACTCCAGTGGCTAAAGGACCAAGAGTATCTATCAATGACGATACTATTTTACCAGAAAAAATAGTTCACTTACTACTAATGGGTGGCTCCGTGACTTTTTATGGGCACATGCATCCCAGGTAATTCAGTCTTATGGTTCTTCATTATCTGCATATGGTCTTTTTTTCCTAGGTGCTCATTTTGTCTGGGCTTTCAGTTTAATGTTTCTATTCAGCGGTCGCGACTATTGGCAAGAACTTATTGAATCCATCGTTTGGGCTCATAACAAATTAAAAGTTGCTCCTGCTACTCATCCTAGAGCCTTGAGCATTGTACAAGGACGTGTTGTAGGACTACCCCATTACCTTTTGTATAGAAAAATTGTTGGAATGTTGCAGTATCTATGCTTGACTAGACCTGACATATGTTTTGGTGTTAATTATGTAAGTCAATTTATACATGCTGCCACAGATATTCATCTGTTGTTGGTATAAAGGATTCTTAGGTATTTGAAGGGTATTATTGGTTATGGAATTACCTTAAGGAAAGGTGATATAACTGCATTAACAGCTTACACTGATTCTGATTGGGGAAATTGTCCTGAGATAGCTAGATCTACATGTGGATATGCAATTTTTCTTGGTAATTCATTAATTTCCTGGTCTAGTAAAAAGCAGCCTACAGTGTCAAGATCTACTGCAGAAGTAGAGTATAAATGTTTATCTGTGGCAACAGCTGAGTTAGAATGGCTTTCTTCTTTACTGTCAGAATTACATATTACTATGAAGTTACCAATTACACTTTATTGTGATAATACCAGTGCAATTTACTTAACAGCTAACCCTGTTTCTCATTCCAGGGCAAAACATATAAAGATACATTATCATGTGGTTAGAGAATTAGTAGCCAGTGGTTTCTTAAATGTTCAGCATATTGCCTCAGAACATCAGTTGGCAGACTTGTTTACAAAAGGGTTATGTGATCCAACTTTTACTTTTCTACTGCAACAGTTACTTGGATCATCTGCTTCTACTTCAGTCAGTTCTGATATTGGTTCTTCTACTTCTACTTCACCTATTACAGCAAGTGCTTCTTCTTCCGTTCATTCTGCAAATACTTATACTTCAGTAGACTAAGTTACTGGTTTTAATGCTTCTACTTCTACATGTGGATTGGCAATTCCTAGACATGTTTTTTTTTTTCGGTTCCTTTGTATTGTTCTCTATTTCAAACTGATTACTGTAACCATTATCAGTTCGAGGGGGGCTAATAGGAATATTAGTCAGCTCAAGTCAACTCAGTCTTGACTTGAGTATCAAATGTGGGACTCAAAATTGACATCACTCAAGATTATGATTCATTGAGTTGGGAATTTTTGTTTGAGGTACTTAGAAGATTTGGTTTCTCTGAAATTGGTATTCATTGGTTAAATTTTTTTTTGAGTCAACTAGAATTTCTGTTCTTAGTAATGGAGGACCTTGTGGTTTCTTTGAAGTAGGGAGGGGACTGAGACAGTGATGCGTGTCGTAACCACAACAAATTAATTAATACTTTACTACCTAATTAACAAGTAATATAGGGTAGTCAAGGTCGATCCCACGAGGAGCACGAGATTCTAGTTGTAAAATTTGTCACGAAAGGGGGGTGTAAAAAGCAAAAAAAAATAAACAAAGCAATTAAAATCGAAAGTTGAAAGATGAAAGCAATAAGAGAGACAAGATCAAGGAATCCTTCTTCGTTGCAAAACAATGATTAAAGTTATGTTCTTTTCTACTTGTTATTAGTCACAGATTATCACCAACCGTAGGATAGCAGGTCCGCTTAGCTAGCCCCAAAATCCCTAATTTCACCGAGTAACAGTCCGCTTAGTTATCGATTCTATTCAAAAGAACCACCTTGAGGTTCGCTTACAAGATGTAATTCCCGAGAATGCATTAAGATTTATGAATTTAGGTTTAGTACTAGTAGTTAAACTCGGTTCGCTTGGTTCACTTTCTAGCGTTGTTTCTACACACAATTGCTCCACGGAATCCCTCCGCAAGGTCTTGTGTTTTCTACTTGTGTAAAGTGTCGAGAACAATTACGTATCCCCTAACTTTCACTAGCTTTAGATCAAATTAACAAATCAATTTAGTTGGCCACCCAAACAATCTATCAATCAATCATGAATGTCTTTAAGATCATTCCTATTAGTAAAAACAAACGATAATCATGTGAAAAACTCAAGATAGAATTGAAACAAAACTCAAAACATAAATTAAGAACTAGGAATTCATCCTCAATCAATAAAATTAGCTACTCATGTTAGAGAGTTCACACAAAGAATAAGAAAAGAAAAGAATTGTTGTGTGTGTAGAGATGTGTGTAAAAGATGTGTCGAAGTTGTAGAAAACTTCTCTATTTATAGGCTTCAATATTCTCCAAATCTTCCAAGGAATAGAATCCTTTTTCTTTTGCAATTCAATTTCCAAATCCAAGCTTTTCTCAACTCTTCCACCTTCTCTTTCCAAATTTGAGTCCAATTCTCCATCCAATTCCAAGCCCAAGTCTTCACACCCATGAGAGAAGTCCATAGAAAATTCTGGAACTTTTGCTCGCCGGAAAACTGGGATTGTGGCCGGAATCCGGCCGGAATTGTCACCGCCGGCAACCTGAAAATTTCTGTCCGTCGGGAGAATATTCGATGGAATATTCCGTTAGGACTAACGGTCAACCGTCAGTCAACTGTTAGTCAGCGGGTCAAGGGGTGAGTCATCGAGTCGAACCGAGTCGACTAGCTAACTCGGCTGATCGGGTCCTAGCTGAGCCACTTTGCACAGGCCAAAGTAATCACGGCCAAGATGGCCCTGTCTTCTTCTCATTTCCAACCATGATGGCTGAGTCTCCTGCACACTGCCAACAAATCAACTGCAGAACCATTTAAATCCATGCTTAAAGCACCTTGAGTTTTAGATCCTGCTCCTCATTCAACTGCCATTCAAACCAAGGCATTGCACCCACACTTCACCATTCCTGCAACACACACATAACCTCCACCATTGGCTCAATCACCTTCTTCTGTCTTTCTTAATTCTCAGGTATTGCAGCCATCAGCTTGCACTCCAGTCAACAACACATGTTGCTGCAACCACTTCTTGTGACTTCAGTTCATAAACCCCCTGTGCCTAAAGCTCAGTCATTTCAACCACCTGCAATTCCCCATCTGTGGCCCTGTAAATCATTCCCAGCTGCAGCTCAATCAAACAACAACCCAAACTAGCCATCACAGCAGCATAGCTCTCATTGCCTTCCGCTCAATAGTATCTCCATCCTCAGTAGCAGCACCACCACATTCAATTCTGACCTGCACAACTTGAGCCACCTGCAATATCCTTGGCATCCATCTCCACCTGCAATGAAGCATCTAGAACTGCATTCCAGCTGCAACCTGAGTATCATCAAACCACCTGCAAATGTGAGCCATTTCAACTTCAGTTCATATAGCCCTTCATTCAAACCACCAGCACCACACTACTACTACCACCTCCCAGATTCTGCAGCACAATAGCTTCATTCCAGTATTCCCTGTAACAGCACCACCAGAAGCCATGGCAATCACCAGCAATTTCATCACCACCATCAGACCTGGTAACCCCCATATTATCAGACCTATCTGTCCATCTCAAATCTTCAAATACCATCTTCACATCAAACCCACCATGACCCTGTAATCTTTGTCTCAAACCAAAACCACAGCTTCTCCTTCTTCTCAGTCTCAGTTCTTCTCCACACAACACCCAGAAATTGAATCTGAACCACATCTAGCCATCGACTCCATCATAATCTTCAATACCAGCAACCGCAAACACCAACAACGACATCAACTGTTCTTCGAGTCCACTCACAAACCCAGCTTGAATCCAATGGAAGCTCCATCGGTTCCTTCTCATCAACTCAGAGAGCAGCAACGTCTCCATCCCTATTTCTTCACTGGGTTTCGAACATCATCGTCTCCATTTTCTCTATACTTCTTCTCTGTGACATCAAACCCTAATTTCTACTTCTGAACCTCAAGAACACCATTAATGGCAACGATTCTGTGAATTTCTTCTTCTCTTGATTTCAGCAAACCCTCACCCATCTTTCAAATTAAACACCAGCTTCCTTCTCTCAGTTCAGTGCCTTCAAACCGTTTCTCCATTTCTATGAATTTCTCCTCTCTCAATCTCGATCTCACTCTCGATCTTTACAACAGCGGCAACTCATTCTCAAATGGGTTGAATGAGAATGATTGGGAGAAGATAACTCTTCTCGATTTAGGGTTGGGGGGTTATTTAGTGTCTGGTCCCTTTGATAAGGGCTAACCTGATGGCAGCCCCTTAACCTCGGCTGGGCTGCGTATAGTGATCCTCCAACAGATTTGCCCCTTAACATTAACTTAGGGCTCCATATATCAATCATCTGTAAAATGACATTTTTGCCCTTTTGGCTCAATTGGGTGATTTCTTCTTCTTTTCCTCCGTGCGACTCCAAAGTAGCTATAAAACTCAAAACAAGCGTAAAATACATAATTTACACGAAAAATAGCAAAGAAAGCATAAACTACTAGATAGTAAATTAGGTGTATTCTACACCTATCAGATTCCCCCACACTTAGACTTTGCTAGTCCTCGAGCAAATCAAACTAAAAACTCACAACTTCAAAGCGTTCAAGCGTCACAAGCATCCAAAGAGTTATGAGGACATAGAGTTTCTGCATGCTAGTAATAAGAAGTTAGAAATACTAAAGAACATATTCTCGTTCTTAAATGTTGAGTGAGAAATAACCACACCATAATGAGAGAATGCGTGTTTGAGAAACGATCAATAAGCATTTTGCCTCGACTTCGCCTCTCACCAAAAAGGATTTTATGATAATTGCACTCAAAAAGACGGCTTTTTTATGGGTCACACATGTGTGCAGGTAGGAATGAAGAGAGAAATCCTGCAACACGTTGAATGGTGGGAAGGACAACTTCCGAAATATTTTTAAAAACCCACATCTTTTAATATTTTGAAAAACCATTTTTCTGACGATCTCTAAGAAAGGAAATCAACCATTATTATCGAGGGTGAGATTACTTACTCACCTTCACATCCGATCGCCAATTATGATAACACCACTCTCACGGCATCCAATAGAAACGTCTTCCGCTCCTTGTCTTGATCTCCTTGGTCTTCGTCTTCGGTTTCAACTATTAGTGATAAACTCTTGAATTTCATAAATCCTTAACAATTTATAACTCTTGTACCTTAAAATTCTTGTCGCTTGAAACTTCCTTATATATTTTCCTTCCCCACGGCTCATTAAATAAAAATAAGAACAAATATTTCTCTTGTGTTTTTCTCTCTTTTTTTTTTTTTTTTTCAATTTTTTTCAATTTTTTTTTTTTTTTTTTTTTTTTTTCAATAAACAAGAGAAATTAAATACAAAATAAACCATGGCCGTGGAAGAAGTATTTTACCGCTTGATTCTTCATAACTTGTATCGTCTTGAAATCATAAACTTTCAAAAATTCTCACCTTTTAATTTTCTTCGCTTTTATGAATAAGTCTTCATACTTGTATGTATAATTATGCTCATTGTATTGTAAGTCTTCAACATATATGTAAAATCCGCTCATTTGTATGTTGCTTTACTTGTATTTGAAATTTGCTCTTTTTCTCGTTCCGTTGCTTGTAAACCTTAAACTTTTCCAACTTTTACTTGTAGATTTTGATGTCACTTCTTGTTGATGATGAGAGTGTTTCTATGGATCCGTTGTTGTCGAGAGAGAGAATGGTGCTAACTGCAAATCGAACTACAAGAAGGAAGCTTTCATCCATGGACGTCACCCTCATGATTGACAAAATTAGCACTCAAGAGATCAAAGAGTAGTGCTTCTATTGGTGGGAGGTTGGGTAGCTCACCATTCTACCCGGAATTAACGTACGGTGACACACACTCAAAAGAAGCTTTTTAGTAGATGGAAAATTTCTGGTCGGTGCCTCACATGATATGAATACGGGTAGTCTCCACTAATGATTGATCAGCAACTCTAATAACGCATTTCTCCCTGCACCAAATTCGCATCACCGGCATGATTAAATCCATTATTTAACACTCAAACAAGCAAGAAATCCGAATGTAGTTCTCTAACATTTCCAAATTCAATTATGTCGGTCAAAATCTCTATGTAAACATACCTAGAAGTATGCTAGTGACTCTAAAATCGTTAAAAGTTGGAGTTTCTATGTAAAACTTTTTTTTTTTTTTTTTCAAATTTTTTTTAATTTTTTTGTAATTTTTGGTTTAAAAACATGCTTAACCACTCCCCCACACTTAAACCTTACATTGTCCTCAATGTAATTGAATCCTCCTAGTAAAGTCAAGGTGGGAAATTTTAACATGATAAGAAACAAGAAAAAGAAATAACAAAAAGCAAAAAGATAAGAAATACAAAACCTATGGGTTGCCTCCCATTAAGCGCTTGTTTTAAAGTCGACGGCCCGACTTGGCTCTTGTAAGATTCATTCCCCATATACTAACAATCTGAAAATTTGAGGATCCACCCATAATACCTGTTTTGCAAACAATAACTCCATACAAATATTAGCACAAGAAAACAATAGTGATGTTATCGCTCGATAGAAATTTCCCCACACATATTCTCGTCCACACTCGGAAGTGTATAAAGAACATAGAATTTGGGAATTTCCATGTATTCCTCTTGGCAAACCTTCATGGTGTTAGCATCAAGTGTTTCCAATGGTGGATATCTAGAAACAAAATCATCCAAAAATACTTTCGAAGCACATACATTCAAACCAATAAGAGGTAAAGGAGAAGAATCAATATACAAAGGGTTAGACAAACCTCGCACAATCTCTTGTATTATAGAATCCTCTTCATCCTTAAAAAATTCGAGTGAATCACTTACCTCTTGTATATCGTGGTCCTCTATTAAACCTTGCAACCATTCTTCGTCATTTTCTACCTTAACCAAAGTCTTGGCATCATCATAATCATTAGCAAGTTCAATTGGGTCTTCCACAAAATCAATAAATTTGGTTTCATCCTCTATAATCATCTCTTCAACATTCTCATCATCGGAATCGGGCCATTCACTAAAATGATTTTCATCGGTATAGATTGTAAAATCTTCTTGTGCGGGTGTTACACCGTTTACAACAATAGGTAAGTCACACCCAATCTCCTCCTTTTGAATAGGTGAAGGATCGTTATTATGATCCGGAGTTGGAATAACTTCCTCATTGTCGGAACACTCATACACTTCCGCGGACTCCCATCTTTCCCTAAGAAATTTTTGCCAAGCAATAAATGCATCTTCCTCAAGCTCTTCCTTTTGAATAGGTGATTGATCATTATTAAGATCAAGGCTCGATTAATCTACACTAGTGTCATCAAAAGTCTCCAAAGGTTTGTTAATTTGTTCGTATATTTTCTCCGAATTCCTTTGAATTTCTCGATGTGATTCTTGCATCTTTTGTTGAAGATCCCCAATCATGGCAAACATCTTATCTGCAAAACTAGAGAATTTTCGATCATAAACAAAACTATCCTCCCATCCTTGTGATTGTCCACTTACATACCCGTCATAAGGTTGTTGATATGTATGAGAATATCCATAAGGTTCTGTAGGAATTTGATCATAGCCAAAAGATTGGTTTTGATTGTATCCTAAGGATGGTTGGAAGTTGCCATAATGTTGAGGTTGAAAACCGTATTGATTGTTGTAATATGCTTGCTCTTGTCCACCATACATGGAAAACCGATACCTGAAATAAGATTCAAAAACTAAGTTAGATACGGAATAGAATCCAACAAAGCAAGAATAAACCAAAAAAGAAAAATAAAAACAACTAAAATCATCCGCTGCTCCCCGGCAACGGCGCCAAAATTTGATGCGTGTCGTAACCACAACAAATTAATTAATACTTTACTACCTAATTAACAAGTAATATAGGGTAGTCAAGGTCGATCCCACGAGGAGCACGAGATTCTAGTTGTAAAATTTGTCACGAAAGGGGGGTGTAAAAAGCAAAAAAAAATAAACAAAGCAATTAAAATCGAAAGTTGAAAGATGAAAGCAATAAGAGAGACAAGATCAAGGAATCCTTCTTCGTTGCAAA
Organism: Papaver armeniacum; assembly: GCA_023531295.1. Taxonomy (NCBI): domain Eukaryota; kingdom Viridiplantae; phylum Streptophyta; class Magnoliopsida; order Ranunculales; family Papaveraceae; genus Papaver; species Papaver armeniacum. The sequence continues at coordinate 62,154 of JAJJWW010011885.1, forward strand.
ACAATGATTAAAGTTATGTTCTTTTCTACTTGTTATTATTCACAGATTATCACCAACCGTAGGATAGCGAGGTCCGCTTAGCTAGCCCCAAAATCCCTAATTTCACCGAGTAACAGTCCGCTTAGTTATCAGATTCTATTCAAAAGAACCACCTTGAGGTTCGCTTACAAGATGTAATTCCCAGAATGCATTAAGATTTATGAATTTAGGTTTAGTACTAGTAGTTAAACTCGGTTCGCTTGGTTCACTTTCTAGCGTTGTTTCTACACACAATTGCTCCACGGAATCCCTCCGCAAGGTCTTGTGTTTTCTACTTGTGTAAAGTGTCGAGAACAATTACGTATCCCCTAACTTTCACTAGCTTTAGATCAAATTAACAAATCAATTTAGTTGGCCACCCAAACAATCTATCAATCAATCATGAATGTCTTTAAGATCATTCCTATTAGTAAAAACAAACGATAATCATGTGAAAAACTCAAGATAGAATTGAAACAAAACTCAAAACATAAATTAAGAACTAGGAATTCATCCTCAATCAATAAAATTAGCTACTCATGTTAGAGAGTTCACATAAAGAATAAGAAAAGAAAAGAATTGTTGTGTGTGTAGAGATGTGTGTAAAAGATGTGTCGAAGTTGTAGAAAACTTCTCTATTTATAGGCTTCAATATTCTCCAAATCTTCCAAGGAATAGAATCCTTTTTCTTTTGCAATTCAATTTCCAAATCCAAGCTTTTCTCAACTCTTCCACCTTCTCTTTCCAAATTTGAGTCCAATTCTCCATCCAATTCCAAGCCCAAGTCTTCACACCCATGAGAGAAGTCCATAGAAAATTCTGGAACTTTTGCTCGCCGGAAAATCGGGATTGTGGTGGGAATCCCATAGGAATTGTCACCGCCGGCAACCTGAAAATTTCTGTCCGTCGGGAGAATATTCGATGGAATATTCCGTCAGTCCTCCGTTAGGACTAACGGTCAACCGTCAGTCAACTGTTAGTCAGCGGGTCAAGGGGTGAGTCACTGAGTCAGAACCGAGTCAGCTAGCTAACTCGGCTGACTGGTCCTAGCCAGGCCACTTTGCACAGGCCAAAGTAATCACGGCCAAGATGGCCCTGTCTTCTTCTCATTTCCAACCATGATGGCTTTGTCTCCTGCACACTGCCAACAAATCAACTGCAGAACCATTTAAATCCATGCTTAAAGCACCTTGAGTTTTAGATCCTGCTCCTCATTCAACTGCCATTCAAACCAAGGCATTGCACCCACACTTCACCATTCCTGCAACACACACATAACCTCCACCATTGGCTCAATCACCTTCTTCTGTCTTTCTTAATTCTCAGGTATTGCAGCCATCAGCTTGCACTCCAGTCAACAACACATGTTGCTGCAACCACTTCTTGTGACTTCAGTTCATAAACCCCCTGTGCCTAAAGCTCAGTCATTTCAACCACCTGCAATTCCCCATCTGTGGCCCAGTAAATCATTCCCAGCTGCAGCTCAATCAAACAACAACCCAAACTAGCCATCACAGCAGCATAGCTCTCATTGCCTTCCGCTCAATAGTATCTCCATCCTCGCAGCGGCACCACCACATTCAATTCTGACCTGCACAACTTGAGCCACCTGCAATATCCTTGGCATCCATCTCCACCTGCAATGAAGCATCTAGAAGCGCATTCAGTGCAACCCGAGTATCATCAAACCACCTGCAAATGTGAGCCATTTCAACTTCAGTTCATATAGCCCTTCATTCAAACCACCAGCACCACACTGCTACTACCACCTCCCAGATTCTGCAGCACAATAGCTTCATTCCAGTATTCCCTGTAACAGCACCACCAGAAGCCATGGCAATCACCAGCAATTTCATCACCACCATCAGACCTGGTAACCCCCATATTATCAGACCTATCTGTCCATCTCAAATCTTCAAATACCATCTTCACATCAAACCCACCATGACCCTGTAATCTTTGTCTCAAACCAAAACCACAGCTTCTCCTTCTTCTCATCTTAGTTCTTCTCCACACAACACCCAGAAATTGAATCTGAACCACATCTAGCCATCGACTCCATCATAATCTTCAATACCAGCAACCGCAAACACCAACAGCGACATCAACTGTTCTTCGAGTCCACTCACAAACCCAGCTTGAATCTAATGGAAGCTCCATCGGTTCCTTCTCATCAACTCAGAGAGCAAAGCAACGTCTCCATCCCTATTTCTTCTTGGGTTTCGAACATCATCGTCTCCATTTTCTCTATACTTCTTCTCTGTGACATCAAACCCTAATTTCTACTTCTGAACCTCAAGAACACCATTAATGGCAACGATTCTGTGAATTTCTTCTTCTCTTGATTTCAAAGCAAACCCTCACCCATCTTTCAAATTAAACACCGACTTCCTTCTCTCAGTTCAGTGCCTTCAAACCGTTTCTCCATTTCTATGAATTTCTCCTCTCTCAATCTCGATCTCACTCTCGATCTTTACAACAGCGGCAACTCATTCTCAAATGGGCTGAATGAGAATGATTGGGAGAAGATAACTCTTCTCGATTTAGGGTTGGGGGGTTATTTAGTGTCTGGTCCCTTTGATAAGGGCTAACCTGATGGCAGCCCCTTAACCTCGGCTGGGCTGCGTATAGTGATCCTCCAACAAATTTGCCCCTTAACATTAACTGGGCTCCATATATCAATCATCTGTAAAATGACATTTTTGCCCTTTTGGCTCAATTGGGTGATTTCTTCTTCTTTTCCTCCGTGCGACTCCAAAGTAGCTATAAAACTCAAAACAAGCGTAAAATACATAATTTACACGAAAAATAGCAAAGAAAGCATAAACTACTAGATAGTAAATTAGGTGTATTCTACACCTATTAGACAGGGTGATCCATTGTCACCAATTATGTTTGTGCTTGCAGAAGAGGTACTAAGCAGAAATATTACCAAATTAGTACAGATGGGTAAAATTCAACCAATGGTGAATATAGGTGGATGTCAACCTACACATTTGATGTTTGCTGATGATATCTTCATTTTTTGTAATGGGCACAAAAGGAGTTTGGAGAACTTGATGAACTTGTTATGGAAATATCAGATATCTTCTGGTCAAGAAGTTAATAAAGCAAAAAGCCAATGTTTTGTTGGGGGAGTGACTTATACAAGAAAACAGGGCATTGCAGAAATGTTGCAGATGGAATTATCTTCATTCCCAGATAAATATTTAGGTGTCATGTTAAAACCAGGAAGAGTTAAAGCCAATCAAGTTTGGGGGATAATGGAAATGATGCAGAAAATATTAGCTGGTTGGATGGGGAAATTATTAGCTTTTTCTGCCAGATTGATTTGGTTAAATTTGTACTCTGCAGTATGCCAATCTATAATATGTCAGTGTATAAATGGCCCAAGAATGTTATAAAAGAGTGTGAAACGATTATAAGGAATTTTCTATGGTCTGGTGATCCATCTGTGAAGAAGCTTATTACTGTGAAATGGGATGAAGTGTATGCACCATTTGAAGAAGGAGGATTGGGATTAAGAAGACTTGAAGTTATCAATAAAGCACTGTTAATGAAGATGCTCTGGAAAATAGAAAATGAAGATGTTGAATGGACAAAGTTTATGAGAGCAAAATATAAAGACAAAAAAGGTGAATGGATAAAGTATCACAAGCAATCCTCAGTTTGGCCAGGACTTAAATGGGTAATTACTGAAATACAAGAAAGTAGTAGGTGGATTGTTGGAGATGGAACTAGCATTTTAGTATGTAAAGACAAATGGGTAAAAGAATCTGCTTTGATTGAGTTGCATACTGAAGATGCATATATTCTGCAACATAGTGAAATGAAAGTCAATGACTTAATTCAAAATGGTGAATGGTGCATACCAGCAGAAATGTGGCATTATTTTGATATTGCAGATTTACCAGTTCTGGTGGGGGGGCGAAAGACAGAAGAATATGGGACAAGGATAGAGTTAGGAATTCTCTGTTGCAAATGCTGCTCAAATGATCAGGAAAAAGTATGACATTATGTCATGGACTAAACAGGTATGGCAACCTTGTATTCACCCTTACACATATACAAATCTATTGAAAATACTAAGGGGTGCGTGTGCAACTGAAGAAATAGTAAGAAAAAAAGGCTTCTCCACAGTTTCTAAATGTTATTTGTGTGGTAAAGATCTGGATACAATGGACCATATATTATGGCATTGTGAATTCAGTGAAGCTGTCTAGCATTGGCTATGTGGTATCTTTCATTGTCCAGTTCCCATAAGTTTTGAAGAAATTTTATCTTTTTCTAAAAAGAAAAGTCCTGCAATCAAATAGGTATGGTACATCTGTGCTTTCAATGTCATGGTTGAGTTGTGGTTTACAAGAAACTCAGTTATTTATGAAGATGCAACTCCATCAGTGGACAAGTTTAAAGTGAGAATTACAATAATAGCTGATGAGAACGAAAGTGCGACGCATTTTCACCCATAAATACATTAGTTGGGCCTCATTTTATCACTAATAAACTTATTTGTAGGTGTTTTTGTGAAATAAGCTCTTATGGAGAAAGTTTGCTCAAAAAAAGTGGTATTTGATCCTAGAAAAGTACTAAAGGCACCCCAATCTTGGATAAGGGCACCCCCGGAAATGTGATAAAGGCACCCAGAGGAGTTGATAAAGGCACCTAGGAGTTTTCACTATTTACAGCCCAAAAATTACTCGTTGTACCCCATAATTACTATTCGCATCCCAGGAATTGCTATTTATACCCCAAATTGCTAAAGGGACACCATAACAGGATAGGGGGCAGTCATCTTCTTCATTTGAATTTTGAATTTTGGCGGGAAAATGGCTGCAGAATTAGGGTTGAAGATTTGGAGGTGTTTGAATGAGACTAAAAGCATTTGAAATCAATTGGGTTTGTTCTGGTACCTAAACAGTGCGGTATGGGTCATAGTTTCGATCAAAATTGGCTAGATAATCGGGAATTCAAGAAAACAGAATTCATACTTTTGGCGGGAAACGTCTTTGCAGCTGAAGAGATTTTTGGGTTCGAGTTTTGGTGATCTTCCGAGGAGACTCAAAGGCTGAAACTTATGGAAACCATCTGTTAGAGCAAAACAGGGATATTAGGAGTGATTTTGTCGACTGAATTTGGCTAGAACTTGAGTTAGAAGGAAACAGAGGTGTGAACTTTTCACGGGTATTTCAGGAAAGATTCTGCTGGAGCTTTGGCCGGATTCAATGGTTTCTTTGATTGGATATACCCTGTTTCGACTAAACAGGGTTGGTAATCACTCCAGATTCGAGAAAATAGGTGGCCACGTCAAGTTTGGATAAAACAGGGAAGAAAAATATTTCCCGTATTTTGTTGAGATTAATTTGGGATTTGCATGAGGAAAAAGTGTGTTCAACAGATTCTGTAACGTCTGCGGAACGTGTTTGGATGAAATTGGGCCGCTGGAAACGCGTGAAGGAAATATTGAAGGAAATAATCACGTAAACATGGTAGAAAATGATCCCGAGTAAAAGAAAATATTTCCGAGTTATTACAAAGGATTTTGGGGGTCTGTTGAGTATAAATTAGGTGCTTGGGATGAAGAAAGGGGATATCGAGAGTTGGGAGAGGCTACAGAGCTTAAGAGGAGAAGTTGCAGAAACTTCTCTACTGCTGCAGAGAAGTAGAAGACGAAGAACACAGACGACGCTACAGGTATGTTGTTTATGAACGGTCGCATGTTCACATCTTAGCGACCGTTTTTCTACGACAGTTTCCTAATATAGTTTCTGTAACAGCTGCTTTACAGATTGTAACGGCGAGTTTGTAACGCCGTTTAAGCGTTGAGAATTCCCGATTGATGTTATTTTTCTCCTTTTCTTCATTGCAAACACCATTTGAGCTAATAAAAAATATTTTGAGAGTGTCTACATCATGAGTAGCTAAACCCCTACGCTGGGTCAACGGAAGAAGCCGAATTTCATACGTGGGTAATTTTAATTAATTCTTCATATGACTTTTGCATTAATTAAAATAGAATTATGATTTGAAAAAATTAGTTATCATTTTATTAGATGGGTCATGCTTGCTTAGATGTTTGATGTCCCATGCTTACGATTTATAACTAATGTTTGGAGAATCTACATTGGCAAAAATAAGAGTCCTTGTTGTTTTGTTTATTGAGCGATAATTGCTGAAGAGTAAATAATTGAACCTATTAATATGAATGCGGTGGAATCCTAGACCCAGTGACTCTCGCTTTTGTTTATTTTCGTTGAACCTTTAAATTTAATCTCAACAACATCCGAGTGAACGACAACCCTTTTACTACTACAACGACAAATAAAAAAAAATCTTATTAATTTTGGCGCCGCCGACGCGGATTTGTTTTTAGATTAATTTTTAGGTTTATTTTGTACAGTATTTTCTTTTTCCTTTTTATGCGTTTCTTTTTGTATTTCTTTTCAGGGAATTTTTGAGGATGATGACTTCTTCTGAGGAGACGTCACCTACGATGATTTATTTGGCGGAATATAAGCGTAGAAAGTCAAATTATCAGGAAACCTCATCTGAGATGACGCTTGCTGAATATATACGTAGGCAATGGTATGGAGTTTCTGCTCCACATGAGGTAAGTGAAGAATCACATGAAACTATATATGAGAAGTATTACAAACACACACCGCCTAGTTTGGAACAAAGATTGAGAGTTCTTGAATGTCAAAGATTATTTGCTGATGATGATGAATCTGGTAGTGACTCTCTGTTCCAAACAGAATATATAAATGACCCTGTGGATGATTGTGTGGATGATTCACCTAGTTCCATAGATGAATCTACCTCACAAGATCATTCACCCGACTTAGAGGTTGTTTCTAGACCCTTGGACTTCCAAAAGTTGCCTAATTTAGGGTTAGAATTGTGTGCTTCTAAAGTGTTGTTGGATTACTTTGCATCTAAGTACCCAGAGGACTTGCCTATTCCTGATATCATGCATGAATCAATTGATATTTCCCCAGTCTCATTAGAATCCCCATATTTTGTTCTTTACGCATTTCCATGTGCAGTAAAAACTTGGTTTAGGGGTAAATTTTGTTTTCTGACGGTTTCAGTGTCCCCATTTTTTCATAAAATAATTGTGAAGCTGTCGTTTGTAAATATTTTATTTTGGGTCAATCACCAAATTTTCAGGCTGTTAATTTTTGGAGATCCGTTTTTGTACATTCCAGTAGGTATAATTAGTTATTTATTTATGTTTGTTTATTTTTGGTTATTTTATTTTTGAATTTCCCATCTTAATCTTTACGTTGGATGACTCAATTACATTGAGGACAATGTAATGTTTAAGTGTGGGGGAGTGGTTATTAACTTTTTATTTTTATTTTTCAGGATTTTTCTTGCATATTGTGACCAGCTGTGTAGCGGGTCTAAAAAAAAAAAATAAAATAAAATATATATATATATTTGTCGCGTCTTATGTATGGCATTTGTTATGACCAGCTGTATAGCGGGTCAATTTTCTGTTTTGCTCGAGGACTAGCAAAATGTAAGTGTGGGGGATTTTGATGAGCACGAAAGTTCGACGCATTTTCACCCATAAATACATTAGCTGGGCCTCATTTTATCACTAATAAACTTGTTTGTAGGTGTTTTTGTGAAATAAGCTCTTATGGAGAAAGTTTGCTCAAAAAAAGTGGTATTTGATCCTAGAAAAGTACTAAAGGCACCCCAATCTTGGATAAGGGCACCCCCAGAATTGTGATAAAGGCACCTAAGAGTTTTCACTATTTACAACCCAAAAATTACTCTTTGTACCCCATAATTACTATTCGCACCCCATGAATTGCTATTTATACCCCAAATTGCTAAAGGGCCACCATAACAGGATAGGGGGCAGTCATCTTCTTCATTTGAATTTTGAATTTTGGCGGGAAAATGGCTGCAGAATTAGGGTTGAAGATTTGGAGGTGTTTGAATGAGACTAAAGCGCTGAAATCAATTGGGTTTGTTCCTGGTACCTAAACAGGTCTAGTATGGGTCATAGTTTCAATCAAAATTGGCTAGATAATCGGGAATTCAAGAAAACATAATTCATACTTTTGGCGGGAAACGTCTTTGCAGCTGAAGAGATTTTTGGGTTCGAGTTTTGGTGCTCTTCCGAGGAGACTCAAAGGCTGAAACTTATGGAAACCATCTGTTAGAGCAAAACAGGGATATTAGGAGTGATTTTGTCGACTGAATTTGGCTAGAACTCGAGTTAGAAGGAAACAGAGGTGTGAACTTTTCACGGGTATTTCAGGCAAGATTCTGCTGGAACTTTGGCCGGATTCAATGGGTTCTTTGGATTGGATATACCCTGTTTCGACTAAACAGGGTTGGTAATCACTCCAGATTCGAGAAAATAGGTGGCCACGTCAAGTTTGGATAAAACAGGGAAGAAAAATATTTCCCGTATTCTGTTGAGATTAATTTGGGATTTGCATGAGGAAAAAGTGTGTTCGACAGATTCTGTAACGTCTGCGGAACGTGTTTGGATGAAATTGGGCCGCTGGAAAAGCATGAAGGAAATATTGAAGGAAATAATCACGTAAACATGGTAGAAAATGATCCCGAGTAAAAGAAAATATTTCCGAGTTATTACAAAGGATTTTGGGGGTCTGTTGAGTATAAATTAGGTGCTTGGGATGAAGAAAGGGGATATCCAGAGTTGGGAGAGGCTACAGAGCTTAAGAGGAGAAGTTTCAGAAACTTCTCTGCTGCTGCAGAGAAGTAGAAGACGAAGAACACAGACGACACTACAGGGCATCGTTTATGAACGGTCGCATGTTCACATCTTAGCGACCGTTTTTTCTCGACGTTTCCTAATATAGTTTTCATGTAATATTTTGCTTACAGATTGTAACGACGAGTTTGTAACGCCGTTTAAGCGTTGCGAATTCCCGATTGATGTTATTTTTCTCCTTTTCTTCATTGCAAACACCATTTGAGCTAATAAAAAATATTTTGAGAGTGTCTACATCATGAGTAGCTAAACCCCTACGCTGGGTCGACGGAGGAAGCCGAATTTCATACGTGGGTAATTTTAATTAATTCTTCATATGACTTTTGCATTAATTAAAATAGAATTATGATTTGAAAAAATTAGTTATCATTTTATTAGATGGGTCATGCTTGCTTAGATGTTTGATGTCCCATGCTTACGATTTATAACTAATGTTTGTAGAATCTACATTGGCAAAAATAAGAGTCCTTATTGTTTATTTTATTGAGCGATAATTGCTGAAGAGTAAATAATTGAACCTATTAATATGAATGCGGTGGAATCCTAGACCCAGTGACTCTCGCTTTTGTTTATTATTTTCGTTGAACCTTTAAATTTAATCTCAACAACATCCGAGTGAACGACAACCCTTTTACTACTACAACGACAAATAACAAAAAATCTTATTAATAGCAAAAGAAGGTAAATTTAGAATGTGTAGGATCAGAATATCGCAACATCAATACCTTTGCGAAATCTTTATACAACACACTGCGAAGATATCGCAGACTGGTTACAGAAATGACGCAACAGATGACGACAGCCTAAACACGAGAAAGTTGTGGAGATCTAGCGAGATTTAGGAGTGTTGCGAAATTTAACATTTGTATACTTGCGAGAATATCGCAAGCCAGATCCGAAAATAAAGGACAGCTTAGCTGTCACCCACTATGTAATATCCTATATAAAGAGCCGAACAGGCTTGAGAGGGGAGAGATCTTTTGAGAGTAGAGAGAAAGTTTGGAGGAGAGAGAAAGTCTAGAGCAATAGTTGTATTCTTGATTTCATTTCCTTTTTGTAAAGTTCTTTAACTCAATTAATAAAAAAGTGTGATTGTTAATCTTAAAGATGGGTTGATTATTATGAATTCTTGTGAGGGATGTATTGTAGGATTTCCTGCAACTACATAATGGCGCTAGAAACAGGGACTGAAGGTTGATATTGTGATTTGAAAGAATTTGGAGTAGTAGATAAAGAATTTCATATAATTTTCAACAACTCATTAAGATTGAAAAATGGCTAGAAGAAGAAATACATCAAAACAACCAACAACTGTTAGAAGGAGTATGAGACTTGCTGGAAAAGGGAGATATGAAATGGAGGAATCTTCAAGAGTGAACACAAGAAAAAATGGAGAAAATCAAGTTCAACCGCCAATTCAACGTACACTAATACAAAATAGAACTGTGGATTATGACAGAGTGAGTGTACATACTTGGCGATCAGATTATGTAGATGAAATGGGAGAAGAGCAGCAATTAGGAAGCAATGAACGAGAGGAGAGAGACCAAGAAGTAATTGGAGGAATAATTCATGGAAATGAAGAGATTGCAGCGTTAGAGGCATTGAGGCAAACAATACATGAAGAAAGGCGATTAGAAGCAGAAGAACGTGCAGACAAGGCAAAATCATGAGTTGAGGATGGAAAACATGAGATTACAAAGTAGAGGGTCAAGAAGCACTACAAGATCATGTTCAAGATCAGTTAGAAAAGAAATAAGACGAAATTCGCCTGTAGAAAATGCTAATGAAGAAGCTCGAGAGGAAGTACAAAATCCAGACGAAGAACGTCGCGAAAGAAGAGAAGTAATGGAAGATCGTTATATCCAACGTGGTGAAACTATTCAAAATGGACAAAACGATAGAAATCAGGGAAATAGACAACGTCAGGGGTGAAATAATCAAGATGGCGAAGAAAATCAGGAAGAAGGAAGGAGAATATTACATGGGAGAGAAGTACAAAGAAATCAATGAGTAATTGAAGATGAAATTGAAAGACACTACACTGAACAAGCACGTCTAGCTTGCGAGAGGGAAAGAATGAGAGCAGAAGTGGAAGAACAAGAGTTACAAGAGGCAATTCGCCAGAACAATCATGATAATCGAGAAAGTAGGCGTGAACAAAATCGCAATAATGGTAATATCAATGAAGAATATGATAGAGTACAGAGGAGAGCTGAAAGGCGGCAAAGAAGAGAAAATGAGAAATATAATGGTGTGCGAATTAATGAAAGAAATGAAAGAGAAGATCGCAGAGAAAGACGAGAAGAAAATGATGAACAAGAAAATCAAAACAGATATGAACGCAGAAGAAGAGAGGCGGAGTTAAAAACACCAATGGATCCAAATTCTGGTGTAAATGAAAAAAAATTGAGAGAGCTAGCGGAAATGAGAGGAATGTTAAATAATAAAAGAGAAGGAGGTAGGAGACAACTGGATGAAGCCATAGAAGAAGCTGCGAAAACCCCATTCACACAAGAAGTACAATTAGGAGGAATACCCCCAAAGTGCAATTTACTGCGTTAACCAAACATTTTTGACGGAACAACTTGTGCAGTACAACACATCAAAGCTTATGTGAGATGTATGCTACAATGGGAAAACCATGATGTTGTATTGTGCAAATATTTTGCATCAAGTTTAACAGGAGAGGCCTTGAAATGGTTTGAAGGTTTTCCAAAGAATACTATAATTTCAACCATTTGCAAGCTACATTTTTAGGGGCGTATATAAGTAACAATTCCTCACGACCTGGCATTGAAGATGTATTTGGGTTAAAGCAAAGGGTTGGCGAAAGTTTGAAACATCTAACCATGAGGTGGAAGATAATGTGTAGTGATATGGCTGGTCGTGTGGATGATAGATATCTCATTCTATCATTCATTAACGCTATGTTCGCAACCAATCTGTTATACATTCAAATTTTCAGAATCAAGAATACGATCACAATGACTGAGTTGCGAGAATTTCAGGAGGAGTATATTGCTCTTGAGGAAAAGAAAAATGAGATGGAATCATACCCAGTTGCGAACACAAGTTCAAAAGCAGCGAATGCAAGCTTGTTACCTAAGTTGATAAGTACAGTGGCGAGCACTTCGCAAGGACAACAAGAAAGGATAATAGGAGATAGTCAGCAGAAACTAGTAGCTATGGGAAGTCGTGATCAAGAAGAATTCGAGAGAGAAAGAAACTTCTATAGCCGTGGTGGAAATAACAAAATTCAAGGACTTGACCAGCCACAAGAAACTTATGGAGGTCAGAGGCAAAACCATCACAGAGGACGGGGAAGTCATAAGATAATATGGGAAGAAATCAAAATGCCCCCACTGAATGCTAGTGTGGAGAAAATATGGGAAGCTATAATCTTGATGGAAAACATACCCGCGCCATGGAACATGGGGAGCGAACCACCTCCAAGCGACAGAAGTCATGAATTTTGTTCTTATCACCATTTTCATGGACACTCAACAAATGATTGCAGAAATATAAAAAGAATCATCCTCAGAATGATAGATCAAGGGAAACTAAATCATTTTCTAAAAAATCAATCTCAGTCTCAACCATTACCACCACCGCCAGAAATTCGCAGAGTAAATACAACAAAAGGAGGAGAAACATTTGTAATAGAAGTTGGAGCAAAGGCAAAGAATCTGTTTTGTCACTCTATTGTACATTCGTACAAAACTATTGAAGACTTTCACGATAACACTCTCAGCATGGTTTTCGCAAGAGATGCCGATGATAGAGAAATAATGAACATTGCGAAGGCATCGCCACTGAAAGAATGGCAAAAGCAGACTATTTTCTTCATCGCAGAAGAAGTACCTGAGGATGGCAAGATGCACGATAACCCATTAGTGGTAAGATTGGAGATTAACCCAAAACTTAGTGATGATGAAGATGATGAAGCTGAGAATTCATGGTCAATCAACAAAGTTTTAATCGATACCGGAAGTTCTATGGATATCCTTTTTTATCATGCTTATAAAACTATGGGAGGAAAAGATGAAGATCTAATACCTTCAACCTATAAAATCTATGGTTTTAATGGTACTGCCAATAAGCCTAAAGGAAAAGTCAATATGCGAATTCCATTGAAAGGATTGTCCTCTGAAATTCTATTCTGTGTAGTCGATGTTGAATCACCATACAACGCATTGATTGGACGACCCTGGTTACATGGGATTATAGGTGTAGCATCGACTTTCCATCAATGTATCAAGTTCCCTCATACCAGTGGTATTGGCATCATAAAAGGAGATTGGGTTGAAGGAAAGAAGTGTTATGAAATTGATATAGAATCTTGAGAAGAAAGAGCTGCGAAGAAGAAGAATTGGAAACATAACTGTTGATGGTGGATTTTCATTTAAGGATAAAGTTGTAAAAAAAACCAGAAAACTATGCGCTGACATCTTGTAAAAGATAAGGCCATCAATAAGTGTTGGATACTCCCTCACTTAATTCACCTAGAATGGAGCATGTGGCAACAATCCCATTCTATGGATACACGAAATTCATCCAGGTTGGAGCATGTAGCAACAATCCCATATACCCTGTGAATTTCTAGCATTATTAATTAATGCGCAATCAGCCTTGTATTTCCTGTACTCATTATCAGTGCGGCATGACGACTGAGTGTTACTATTACAGAGCAACACGAACCTCCAAGCATTATAATGAAACCATGTACGAAATACCCGTACAGGCTGACTCTCGGTGTGTTATACTAGCCCGATTGAGCCCCTCTCGGTGTGTTATACTAGCCCGATTGAGCATCCAGACTGACCGTATCAGTCCGGATATGATCGCAGACATCCAACTCCACAAGCATGATTGGATGACCCAGATCAATTCCATCACCCCAAGCAGGTATGGAATACCCACTGCCGACCCCGCATGGTCGGCCATTGGCTTAGCTTGCCAAAAAACGTTCATACCAAGCAGTATGGACGGAAAACCCTAAATTAGGGTTTGCGGCATATTACATGTGTCGCAAAACAGTCTCAACCATCCATCTTCGCAGGTATAGATGGAGGGTGTAGATGTAAACTCAAAGGGCCCAGAGCATGTCAACACAATCACCGAGGGCCCGCCTACACACTTGACCAACCGGTCAAGACCAACCATGCTTGGTCGTAACAAATTCGTGCGCCCAAACAAGGGGTGACGCACGGCTTTGGAATCCAGAATTAGGGTTTTTGAGCATCACGAGCGTCCATCTTATCCGACACGAATGGAGGGTCCAAGATTAGATTAAGCAGGTCCGGTCATACCAGCATGACCACCGTGGACCCATCTATTCCCTCACCCAATCGGCCAAGGCATATCATGCCTGGTTAATCCAAAACGCACGCCCAAACTAGCGTGGTCACACCTCCCAAAACCACAAACTGATCTCGACCGCTCAACTTCGCCGGACGATTTGGATGGCTCAGATCACGTTTTTATGGGATATTCAGGTATAGGCGTGAACATCAGCCTACCACCTTCACACCAGGCCAATCGGCAAAGACCGACCAAGATTGGTCGTCTTGGAACGTGTGCCTGAAGTGGGCGTGACGTGCGGCTCTTGCGGCACTGGTTTTCTATCACAAATCGATCTCGACCACTCAACTTCACCGGATGAATTGAGTGACCCAGATCATACTTTCGAGAGGTAATGGGGTATAGGCGCCTACACCATCATGCCGTCTACACGCATGTATGGTCGGCCTGGCCAAAGTTATATCCCATGCTTGGTTTCGACCAAGTGAAGAGTGATGCTGCGTACCTCTTCAAAACCCTAATTTCATTAACGGTCGCAGATGAGTGTCTCAAAGATCATCTCATCCATCCAACTTCACCATCTTGGTTATACAACCCTGGTCACGAGTTAGTTGGTCAGTGAGGCGTCATTACCCATCACTTTACCACACCATGATGCAATACCTGCATAAAATACACACGATACTTCACAAGTATCAACTTCCTGAATAACGCATTATTCAAATTAGCATTACATGCTACCTACACGTTCAGGACATCAATCATGTCACAAGCTGGGGGATACATACTGGGGTATTGGTCTGGCGGTTTACAGCGTGCAACGTGCAACGCGCCATCACAAGAACGTGTTAGGAAGTCATGGACGGTTAGAGATGAACAAGAGAAGTGGGCAAGACTGGTCGTGTGGCACCGACGCACAACTCCACTACTCCATCACTCCACTTCCTCCACTTCCCACGAGAGACGTGAATAAGGCTCAATGACTTGTATAAATAGGTTCTCCGCCCTATTTCAAAAACACAAGTCGAGACGAGACAGAAAACAAGTGTTAATACAAAACGTATTCCAACACCCAGAGCCTGCTTGCATTAATCGTAAGCCTGCTCATCTTTCTGTTACAAGTCATTCATAGCCAACACCTTCACAATCTCAACACCTTCTTCGCTTCCCTCCCTAATATCAACCCCATCTCCTTCACTTTGTGACCGAAACAAGTCTGGAACGGCCATTTCTTGGTTTAGGCCGGACTTGCACAGATTGACTTCCGAATCTAAAAGCACTCACCGCGCAGTGCATTTGTTTAGGGTTTAGATTCATTCCTCATCCACACACCCCAAATTACCAAATTCAACAGGAGTAGTTTTCACCCATAAACAATTGGCGACCACAGTGGGAGGTTGATCTCTCGGTTGCACAAAATTGAATTCTCAATTTTTCGATTTCCATCTCGCAATGTATCCAGAAACCACAGGTGGTTCAAATATCATGGGAAGTATAGTTAGAATGCTGGAGGATGTCTTGGCAAATCAAGCCGGTATCACCAGAAGGAAGAGCGAAACATTCCGCCTTTTGAATGATATAACATCACAATTACAAGAAGGGTCGGCGTGCATCTACTCAGGCAGTGCAAGAAATGTTGAATCCTTAGCCAGGAGTCACAACTTTACCGGTGGAGAGGAAAAAAGAGCGCGTAACCGCAGGAGATTCAGGAAAGATGAACAACATGGTCCAGTCAACAATGAAGAACCGAGGCAACTCCACAGAGGAAAGGACTTGTCCGGAGTACTACAACGTCTACCAGATAAAGAAAGGGAGCCTGCAGCCTATGGAGCCCTGTTAGAAGATTTATATCTCAAAACTCTTGTTGAAGCCCGGAATACTGTCCAATCCGCATCGGCCTTTCATCCAAGCGAATAAATGCTTGAGGAAGGAGAGATCGATCAGGAAATACATGAATACAGAGGATGGGAGCGTTCAATTCAATCACTCAGCAGTGATATTACGACACCTTCCACATCCCTTTACCCAGGCAAGCGATCCGCGGATATGATGGCACTCGCAAACCTTCCAACTTCATCTCCGGAACGTGCTCCACATCAAAGCCTCGTAGGGACATCACAACGCCCACTAACGCAGGAAGAGCCGGACTCAAGGTACTTACATTTCCCCTTCCCAATGAAGAAGATTCTGGAGCTACTGGAGGCGTGGGTGCGAAATGGAGAAGTGGAGCTACCCCCGGTATGGCGTCCGCCTACTGATCAAGAAGTAATGGACCCTAGGTACTGTCATTTCCACCGGTTCCTCCATCACCCCACCAGTGAATGCAACGCTTTGAAGCGCATTGTTCAGGAAAAGCTTGGTCCAGAGCGATAGCTCTGAGAGATTGGTGCGGAGGATTTTCTTAGAAAGGCTACTCCGGTTCGGTACAAGTGAGGCTTCAAAAGTAAGTAAGTTTTACTCAACAATTTTACAAGAAGGATAGTTTTAGAATTCACTGGGGACTTAACATCCCGCATGTGGAGAAAGAGGCTCAGTGGTCAAACGCCACATTTATTTCCCTTCATACCTCCCTTTTACGAGACATTTGCAATTTCATATGATATGTGCAATCATTCATGACCAAGATGCAAATTCCATTTAAAATAACCTCTTTTAGAAAAAGTTATTCACAAAACTATCTCAATATACCAATTCAATTACCTATTAATTCAAAACCGGAAGTCAAATTACGAAAGGAAATCCTCACTATCACTCAAAAAGGAAAAGCATCTAAAAGAAGAGACAAGTACATGGCACGAATCCTTCAAGGAAAGTCCTTCAGAAGCAACTCGTCCTTCTGGGCAAGAGCGACTTTCATCCTTTGAAGTACATCTTGCTTCAGCTTCAACTCCTCAGACAACTTTTCAACCTCTTCTTCCTGGCGAGTGACACATTCTGCAGAAGGGGCTTCACCTTGTAATTTCTGGAGCTCCTGAATCTCGGAGAACCTTTTGAGGAACCAAGGAGCATTGAAGTCGTACTGCACAAACACATCTCGATGGCACTTCCAGTCTTCAATCATCTCCTCAGAAACTGTTCGACCAGTCGCGACGCTAATCCCATGGATAGAAAATAAAGCCTCCTGAACGCGGTTGACCAATGCAAGACGACTTTTGAGCTTCGTAGTGGTAGCAATGTGACCGTGTTTCTCCCATATTGCCGTGTACAACTCCTTGAACCGAACCCAAGCACACCGAATCCTCCAACCAACACATGACCTGGATAAGGAACAATGAATGGAGGATCAAACAAAACTCGTGTTGTGCTACCAATACTTCATCGATCCACGGGAACCTTGTCGATTCTGGGAGACCTTTCAGAAGGAGTCACCACGATAGCTTTATTGGCCGAAACCTGCTCAGAACGTTCTTCAAGGGGAGCAACTTCAACTATGGCAGATGTTGCCTCTCTTATATTCCTTCCGACATCTACTTCACTCTGGGTGCTAATTTCCATCACGACCCCATCAACAAGATCACTCAGGGAGGCGGCTTGTCCAACCGAGCTTGCATCATCTCTGTCATGGTCGGAAAAAGGAGCGGTTTCTCCAGACTTCTCAGCATGAAGGTCAGTACTTGCATCATCTCTGTCATGGTCGGAAAAAGGAGCGGTTTTTCCAGACGTCTCGGTATGAATATCGGCACCGCTGAGACTTCTCGGCATGAAGGTCGGTACCGCCAAACTTCTCAAAGATGAAGGTCGTACCGCCAGACTTCTCAGCATGAAGGCCAACATTACCATCCTTCTCATTCTGAATGCGCGCCAACCTTGTGAAGACATTCTCTTTCGGAATCCCCTGATTTCAAGCAAGAATTACTCTTAGAAAGATTCACTCTGGAGAAATAAAGGAACCAACAGGAAGAGATTTAAATACCTGCATATTGGAGGAATTGAGGATCACCGAACCACATGCCTGCCTCTTAGATCTCTCCGCTTGGGGACTGCAATCCTCAGCTCTGGTCCGTTTGGCTGGAAGTGGCTTCAACCGGAAATGCTTTTTCAAAACGTCAGAAGATGGTTCACCACGGGAACCTATCACAACACTCTCCGAGAATTCCTAGAAGATCAACAGTTACCTCCTCCAAAATTCCTTGTACTTATCGGTTACCAATGGGTTTCTCCTAATAGGCCAGAAGGGAAGACTCACCCGTTCTAAAAACATGTCAGCATTAAGGATATTTGGGAGGAATTCTTTCGGAACCCCTGGTGGACGGATAAATGGGACACCCTGATCAAACCCCATTTGACGAGCCGCCCTGTCAATATTATACGGAGTCACAGTAAATTCTTCGTTGAATAAAGACGGGACATATCCTGGGATGCAGCTGTGCAGGTAAACAATTTCCCCAAATCTCATAGTCTTAACATCGTGCGCAACACAGCATCAGGACCATCAGAAACAGTAGAAAAAGTCTTTGGCTGAACAATGGAAGGGTGGACCGGCCCCCATGGACGGAAATCAACAGAAGACACACTGTCAAATATGTCCATACGTTTTGCGCCTGTTCTGGGACGCCTCCTATTCCAGCGGAGTATTCTCGAGCCACCATACAAGTTGGTGAGCAAATTTGCAGGAGTAGGAGCATAGCTTTTGAAGTGTTCCCATAAGAATGCCTGAAGAAAAGCGAAGTGAACGTGTGATTCCACCTTCTTGTACCCGTTAGAAACATGCATGTCCATTGCTAAGGCGTCCAAATGAGAGTACATCGATCCAAGGAACAAGGCAGCCAGGGGAAGAACTTTACCTTTTGCCAGCTTTATAGCGATCTTAACGAGGTCACCTCTAATGGTCTTCTTTCCAGAACCGTCGTCGAATATATCTCTGGATAGCCATAAAGACAGGAACGCAATCACGCTGAGCTCATTTTCCAACTCTTGATCCGGCTCTGGGTCTGCAGGAGACCACTCCGACACCCACCAAGTGTAAAAGCATCTCGTATCTTTTTTCTCATCCTTATCCAGATTGTCGAATCCCGCCACCTTTTGAAGTATAGCATCATAGTTACGTTGCTCCGTATCGAGAGATCGTAAGAAAGACTTCCCGACAATAGGCGGGTTCATTAATGCAGCTACACTCTCCGAGTAATAGTCATCTCTCCCCATCTAGATATGGCTGTATGAGTAGAAATGCGCCACCGAGAAATGAAGGTAATCAAACCCGCAACGTCTTTCTTAATTTCAAGAGCAGCAGATGCCATGACCGCATTGATGATTTGCGCTTTGGTCAAATTATCTTTAATGTCCTTATTACTCAACATGCGTCTCATCCATCCTTCATAAGAACCCAGTGGAGTATGGCAAATCTTGAAGTCAATAGGGGAAGGCGGATATTCGTTTCTCCGGAGACAAAATCTCATCACAAGTCTTTGAAGAAGAAAATGGATCAGCATCCATATTTTCTGAATCGGAAAGCAGGACTATCTTATGAGAAGGATGTCTTCTAATGTTTGGAAAAGGCGAGGTGAACAACTCATCATCGATGTTCGTCATATCTTTGAAGCCACCAACACTTCCTGGCTTGGCACCAGCATTATCTCCGCAAGACATCTCAACAGGAATTCTTTTCTTCATTCCACAATGAAATAAAAGACAGGAGTTAGAACTTGTATGAAAAGCGCAAGAAGCGTGTAGTCACGCACGACAAGACACGTTGAAATGCACAAGAGCTGGGATTAGGCCCAAATACCAGTATTACTCAAATTTCAGTCTGGTATTGGTTTCAAGTCCGGTACAAGTTTCAGTCTGGTATTGGTTTCAAGTCCGGTACAAGTTTCAGTCTGGTATTGGTTTCAAGTCCGGTACAAGTTTCAAGCCTGGGCACAAGACTAGTATAAGGTCGACTTTCAGTCAAGCATATGTGGGTGAGACCCACGTTCAATCAAGCATACACGGCGGGCCCGCGTTCATCCGCACACATCATAACACGATTTTTCTTTATTCATAGGAATCGTGTCTACGAGATTCAAGTCAAGGTTTTCTATTCAAGATACAACCTAAAAGCTAGGTTTTGGCATGCAATAGTGGAAAGGAGCCAAAGAAACATGATCATGGATTCACGGGTTGTCTTACGAAGCAATTCTAGAAAATATTGACGTATCAACCTTGGTGGAAAAAACTAAGCATATACATGTCTTACAAAAGGTGGTTACCTAACAAACTAGGGTTTTACCTTTGGAAAAAAAAAAAAAAAAAAAAAACCTACCTCGGACGGACGGACGGCGGCGCACGGTAGCAACTCCGGCAACGGCAACGAGCGTCAGCAGGAGCGGCGGCGGTCACGGACGGGAGCTGCTCAAAAAAAAAAAAAAATCGTGAGAAAAAGAAAAGGGGGTTTGGCCTCTTTTATAGACAAAAATAAGAAGAATCCCAATAGAACAAGGATACCTCTCTTGGATTCCTTTTCTGATTCAAATACCCAAAGAAGGAAACCGGTCCCACCAAAGGATTCCATACAAGCACAACGGCGTGGGCGACTAGCGATCGGTCAATACTCTTAGGGTAAACTTCTTCTATCCTGTCTTTCTCACATATGTATGTCACCATCTCATGCCTACCCCACAACAGTGTAACCATTATGTGCTAGGCAGGGGACTTAATGTTGATGGTGGATTTTCATTTAAGGATAAAGTTGTAAAAAAAACCCAGAAAACTATGCGCTGACATCTTGTAAAAGATAAGGCCATCAATAAGTGTTGGATACTCCCTCACTTAATTCACCTAGAATGGAGCATGTGGCAACAATCCCATTCTATGGATACACGAAATTCATCCAGGTTGGAGCATGTAGCAACAATCCCATATACCCCGTGAATTTCTAGCATTATTAATTAATGCGCAATCAGCCTTGTATTTCCTGTACTCATTATCAGTGCGGCATGACGACTGAGTGTTACTATTACAGAGCAACACGAACCTCCAAGCATTATAATGAAACCATGTACGAAATACCCGTACATGCTGACTCTCGGTGTGTTATACTAGCCCGATTGAGCCCCTCTCGGTGTGTTATACTAGCCCGATTGAGCATCCGGACTGACCGTATCAGTCGGATATGATCGCAGATCATCCAACTCCACAAGCATGATTGGATGACCCGGATCAATTCCATCACCCCCAAGCGGTATGGAATACCCACTGCCGACCCGCATGGTCGGCCAATGGCCGAGCTTGCCAAAAAACGTTCATACCAAGCAGTATGGACGGAAAACCCTAAATTAGGGTTTGCGGCATATTACATGTGTCGCAAAACAGTCTCAACCATCCATCTTCGCAGGTATATATGGAGGGTGTAGATGTAAACTCAAAGGGCCCAGAGCATGTCAACACAATCACCGAGGGCCCGCCTACACACTTGACCAACCGGTCAAGACCAACCATGCTTGGTCGTAACAAATTCGTGCGCCCAAACAAGGGGTGACGCACGGATTTGAAATCTTGAATTAGGGTTTTTGAGCATCACGAGCGTCCATCTTTTCCGGCACGAATGGAGGGTCTAAGATTAGATTAAGCAGGTCCGGTCATACCAGCATGACCACCGTGGACCCATCTATTCCCTCACCCAATCGGCCAAGGCATATCATGCCTGGTTAATCCAAAACGCACGCCTAAACTAGCGTGGTCACACCTCCCAAAACCACAAACTGATCTCGACCGCTCAACTTCGCCGGACGATTTGGATGGCTCAGATCACGTTTTTATGGGATATTCAGGTATAGGCGTGAACACCAGCCTACCACCTTCACACCAGGCCAATCGTCCAAGACCGACTAATATCGGTCGTCTTGGAACGTGTGCCTGAAGTGGGCGTGAGGTGCGGCTCTCGCGACACTGGTTTTCTGTCACAAATCGATCTCGACCACTCAACTTCACCGGATGAATTGAGTGACCCAGATCATACTTTCGAGAGGTAATGGGGTATAGGCGCCTACACCATCATGCCGTCTACACGCATGTATGGTCGGCCTGGCCAAAGTTATATCCCATGCTTGGTTTCGACCAAGCTGAAGAGTGATGCCTGCGCACCTCTTCAAAACCCTAATTTCATTAACGGTCGCGAGATGAGTGTCTCAAAGATCATCTCATCCGTCCAACTTCACCACTTGGTTATACAACTCGGTCGGGAGTTAGTTGGTCGGTGAGGCGTCATTACCCATCACTTTACCACACCATGATGCAAGTACACGCATAAAATACACACGATACTTCACAAGTATCAACTTCCTGAATAACGCAGTTATTCAAATTAGCATTACATGCTACCTACACGTTCCAGACATCAATCATGTCACAAAATGAGGGGATACATACTGGGGTATTGGTCTGGCGGTTTACAGCATGCAGCGTGCAACGCGCCATCAAAAGAACGTGTTAGGAAGTCATGGACGGTTAGAGATGAACAGGAAAAGTGGGCAAGACTGGTCGTGTGGCACCGACGCACAACTCCACTACTCCATCACTCCACTTCCTCCACTTCCCACGAGAGACGTGAATAAGGCTCAATGACTTGTATAAATAGGTTCTCCGCCCTATTTCAAAAACACAAGTCGAGACGAGACAGAAAACAAGTGTTAATACAAAACGTATTCCAACACCCAGAGCCTGCTTGCATCAATCGTAAGCCTGCTCATCTTTCTGTTACAAGTCATTCATAGCCAACACCTTCACAATCTCAACACCTTCTTCGCTTCCCTCCTAAGATCAACCCCATCTCCTTCACTTTGTGACCGAAACAAGTCTGGAACGGCCATTTCTTGGTTTAGGCCGGACTTTGATTGACTTCCGAATCTACAAGCACTCACCGCGCAGTGCATTTGTTTAGGGTTTAGATTCATTCCTCATCCACACACCCCAAATTACCAAATTCAACAGGAGTAGTTTTCACCCATAAACAATAACATCAGAGAAAACCAAAAAAAAGTGAAAGATTGATGGTAGATGCAATAGAACAGAGAGAAGAAAAATCGCTGCGAAACCAATGCATGCTGAAGATAAGAAAAGACAAAGATTTCGCAAAGGATAAGAAAATAACAGAAAATTTTAAAAATGCAGAGGCAGAAAGTAGCAGAAGTAAGAGACTTAAAGAATGAATGTACTTGTTGACTGCCACAGTAAAAATTGGGAGAAGAAGGAAAGATGTATGACTGATTTGTCAAAAAAAAAAAAATTATGAAAAACAAAGATGAAATTGCGAAATTACAAAAGAGCTGATATGCAGAAGAAAAAAATATCTTTTATGAATGACAAAGATGAGATTGCGAAATTGCAAAAGAGCTAATATGCAGAAGAAGAAAATATCTTTTATGAATGACAAAGATGAGATTGCGAAATTGCAAAAGAGCTGATATGCAGAAGAAGAAACAAAATAATCAGAAAGGGGCAAACCTTATGGCGTACACCCTAGTTCGCGAAATCAAAATTTCACAAGAGGCAAATGTAAGACCTAAAGTGCGTCATAAAAGGGGGTACCTGTTGCATGGCTCGGCGAAAAGGTTACACCGCCCCTGGAACCTGAGTCATGGAGATTTGGGGTCAATAAAGCCCATCCAGGAGAGGTACCTTGGATTTTCAACCTAAGCTTATGACTTGGGTTGGACGACCGAGGGTCTATTCTAAGGAGTGCGGCATCTGATCAAGGCGCCGAGGTACACGGTTGAGCCAAGAGTGCCTGGGGAATTTGAAGTGTCTCGGCCATTCTTGGCAAGTCTTGACGTATGCTGCACTCGGCCCGAAGAAAACCCCACTTAGGGTGTTGTCTCGTAACCATAAGCCCTATAGGCAAAAGGGATAAGAGGCTGCGAAAACAACTGGTTGTTGTTAAGACCGGATGGGAGGATCCAACCTTGTATGGTAGAGGTACGCCTCCTTGAAGGGGCAACCAGGGGGAAGATAAGGGCGGCACCCTCCATTAGGGAGCTGATAAGTGACTTAAGACGCAAAAGTCATGAGGCTTTATTTTCGCAAGAAAATTTAGGCTTGTCATATTTGTGCGATAATCCTGAAGAGGCAATAATACAAAAGAGAAAGATAAGACGAGATCAATGGGTCAATACACGAAAGTGTAAAGACATCCTGCGATTTCATCGCAAGACGGCAATGTCATGGGGCTTTATGTTCGCAAGAATATTTAGGCCTGTCATATTGTCGCATGAAAAATATCCTGCAGAGGCAATAATACTAGAGAAATGATAAGGCAAGATCAAGGGGTTTTTGCATGCAAGTGCAAAGACGTCCTGCGATTTTGTCGCAATGACATGAGGTGGCAAAATAAGACCTTTAACTAGGAAGGCAAAATAAGATCACATAAGAGAAAAAAGAAAAAATGAAATCTTGGAAGAAACCAAGAAATATCTAATTGCGAAAATTCAGCGAGAAGCAATTTGCGAGATCGAGGCATGAATACATGTTGCTATTCAAAAGTAACATGCTTAATCTTTCATTTAAATACAAATAACAGAGGCAAGTATGGGAATGAATAGAATAAAAACATGTTATTTGTCTCCATATGATAGATTTACGCACGCATAAAATGAAAGATTGATAATATATTGATTAACCATATTGCAAAAAAGAATTGCTTTTTTAATATGTGCAGAAAGGAACAAAAAAGGTAGAACTTGCATTTGAAGATTCAAGAAATTCGCAGCAAAAGATTACAAAGATTGGAGATTAAAAGAATGAATGTACAGATATTACAAAAAGAGAAAGAAGGAAACAAAACTATTTCTTGTTTGACTCCTCTTCTTCATCATCTTCATTAGATCCTTCTTCTTCACCTCTATCAAATTCCTCTTCTTCACTAGCATCACTGTTAGAAATATCCAGAGGAGGTGAATTCTTGGGGATTTCTTCTAAGAGGCAAGGATATGTAGAATGAGGGATGTTATTGTCGTCGTGAGCCGTCTTGATAGTCCGATTGCAAAAAGAATAGCATCATTCTTAAAGTTCGCAACAGTAATCTTTAGTTGACTCTTCCATCTAGAGCATTTATCATTACGAGAAGAAAGATCCTTTGCGAGCTGCTCCTTTGCAGATTCAAGTTCTTCAATTCTTTCGAGAAACCTCCCTTCAGTTTCTGCGAACATATAACAATGAATCAGCAGCTTGATGATAATTTATGAAAGACAAACAATTAATAAAGAAGAACAGTTAACAACCTTCTCTGTCAGAAATCATATCCCTAACTAAGGCCGTGTGCTCAGCTTGAAGACTAACATTTACACCTAAATTATTTCTGGCGTCATCTAGAACTTTCGCAGCCCAAGCGAATTCGTCATCATTATTTATGAGAATAAGAGAGCGAATCTGATTCTCTCTTTCGCTAAGTACAACATTTTTTCGGTTAGATTCATCTCGTTCAATTTGAACCTCAAGAAGAGTTTTTTGAAATTTCGCTAACGCTTGAGCACCTTGTCTAGCGATGCGATCTTTATCATCTATGAGATCACTGATCTTGGTTCTTAAAACATTAATTTCCTCTTTAGAATTAAGATAGAAACACTTAAATTGGTTGGCTAAGCCCAAGCTGGATCTATGGTCAATTTCTAAGAGGCGAAG
The DNA here is from genome assembly GCA_023531295.1 of Papaver armeniacum. Taxonomy (NCBI): domain Eukaryota; kingdom Viridiplantae; phylum Streptophyta; class Magnoliopsida; order Ranunculales; family Papaveraceae; genus Papaver; species Papaver armeniacum. The sequence continues at coordinate 87,829 of JAJJWW010011885.1, forward strand.
TTTGGATCTAAGTTCATTTATGGGAAGAGATTCAATCTTGTCATTTGAAAAACTATTTAAGGAATTATTAAGGTGTTCAAGGAGGGTATTATTATCCATAAAATTGGGGAATGTGTGAAGGAGAATGGCTTCATCAGAAAGATTATAGACGTCTGCGAGAAAATGATAAGTTAGATGAGGGAAGATAATGAGAAAATAAAATAAAGGAAAAATGAAAAGTTTCATACCATAAAGTTGCTTATTGGCATCCTGAAGACTAGATATTTTGTCCTTTTGAGAAGAAGAATCAGCTTCTAATTGTTTGTTCTTCTCGCGAAGATCAACAACTTCAGCTTCCAGTTCTTCGTTTCTCTTGCAAAGTTGAAGATTCTTCTTTTCAATAATACCACGCCTCTTTTCCAAATCTGAGGCAACAACGAAAGAAGCTTTCCTAGTCTGCGAAGGAAAATAAATAAATTGTCAAGATATAATATAACTTTAAATTATAATTATGAAGAAAAAGAAACATGAAGGCATACCAAGATACCAAGAGAATTCAGAAAGCTAGGGGTCACTGATCTGGAGACCCCATGAAGAGAATCACCACCATCTAGTAAAGGGGCATCACAGATGTTCGCAAGAGCTCTGCCAGTGAGATGATCATCTCCGAACCCTTGCATGGAGTCAGAGAAGATGCTAGACAATTGTGCCATTGAAGATTCAGGTGGAAAATCTTCTCTTGTGACAGAACTATCAAGGTCATTGTCATTATCATCAGAATTCTCGCCAGATCGAAGATTTGAAGGAGAAGAAGAATGAACTTTTCGCTTCTTTGAAGGTGGGGCAGCAGATTTCTCCTTGCGAAGAGAACCTTTACCTTTGCCTTTGGTCTTCGCAACCTTAGATCCTTCTTCTTCTTCAACAACTATAACACCAACCTTCGAACACAAATGCAGATAAGAAACAGAGGCAACAATATTGTTAAAAGTATAAAAAATATTTCTTACTTCATTTGTGATGGAGCGTAGAGCAGCTAAAGTGCTAGCCTTCCCAGTCCTATTATAGCTCGATCTCAGCTTTTTAATCTAAAATTTTCGCAAGAATTAGAGAATAAGAAAGTAACAAAAAATGAAAGATTATGAAGTGAGCAAGATTTGAAGACATACCTCTTTCGCTTTCTCGGGCCAATTAAATACCCAAGGTTGATAAGTGGCGAGATTCGCAAGAAGCACATTTGAACCTGAAATATAAGGTCCCTTCAAAACCAGTGGAAAGACGCACCATCTGTCGTCTTTAGAGTGACGAGGAATATTATTCTTGCCGAATGCCAATCAATGTCGCATAAGTATTCTATCGCTCGGCAACATTTTCTTTCCTCTTCAAGCGAGCACCCAATGAGTTTTATCATTTTTCATGTTTATTACTTCATAATTTTCAAAGAAACTCTCCACGGTGTATTTTTTGGCGAGTATTTCTAAATCCTCATATTCAGGATCCCTAACTTATTTTGGATAAAGAGATCCTTTACCAGCACCGCGGTTGGCGAATTCAAGCATTAAGCGAATGCAGTCCCCACTAAATTGGTAGATGGCTCGCGAGAATTTCGCATGAGTAAGAATTTCGTAAAACAAGGGAAGATTAGGATCATAGAGAGGGATAGGAAGGCCAGCGAGAATTTGACCAAGCGAAACTATGATTTCTTTATCATCACAATGATGATCAGAATACAGTTTAGCGGAAAGAATGGATTTAGCTCCTTGATTGGGAATGGTGGCTAATGTAAAACCCTTCCCTTCGAGATCTTTCTGGATTACTTCAAGAGAAGTCTCATATTTACGACCAACTGGAGGCATTTTAAGTATGGTAATTAAGAAGAAATTAAAGATCAAAAGAAGAAGAAACAAGCAAATTTACCGTAGCAGGAGCGGAATTTACGGAGAAACGGTGAAGAAAAGTTGCAGAAAAAATGAGAAGGAAAGTAAAAAAAAAAAAAAAGAGAAGAATGAGAAGAATATATAGAGAGAGAAGAATTCTCGAGAAGATAATCACATTTAATGCGAAGAGTAGACGTGAACGGTTGAGAAATAGCGGTTGAAAAAGACGTGTCAAGAAATGAAAGGAAGAGGAAATACGTGTAATAAATTATGCATAAAAGTACAGAATCATGTCAATACAGAAGAGCATGGAAAAATGAAGGGTTGCGGGATTTTGAAGTACTAATTCTCATGGCATTCTCTCCTTCGCAGAGAAGACATGAGAAGAGGCAAGATGTAGGATCAGAATATAGCAACATCAATACCTTTGCGAAATCTTTATACAATACACTGCGAAGATATCGCAGACTGGTTACAGAAATGACGCAACAGATGACGACAACCTAAACACAAGAAAGTTGTGGAGATCTAGCGAGATTTAGGAGTGTTGCGAAATTTAACATTTGTATACTTGCGAGAATATCGCAAGCCAGATCCGAAAATAAAGGACAGCTTAGCTGTCACCCACTATGTAATATCCTATATAAAGAGCCGAACAGGCTTGAGAGGGGAGAGATCTTTTGAGAGTAGAGAGAAAGTCTAGAGAAATAGTTGTATTCTTGATTTCATTTCCTTTTTGTAAAGTTCTTTAACTCAATTAATAAAAAGTGTGATTGTTAATCTTAAAGATGGGTTGATTATTATGAATTCTTGTGAGGGATGTATTGTAGGATTTCCTGCAACTACAGAATGAAAGGCAAAAGATGGGGGTACAATGTATGATCTACATATACTGTTATTCTTTGGGATCTCAGGAATTCAAGTCCATGATACCAGAGTTAAAAAAGTATTCTTTAAATACCCTGTTCAGCATCAAATTTTAATATGTTGTGATGGTGCTTCCAAAGGGAATCCAGGACTAGCGGGAATAAGATTTATTGCAAGAAATTGTGATGGGGATTACATGGGAGCTGCTTTAGGTGGATTAGGGATTGCAACAAATTATTTGGAAGAGGTCATGGCATTGATTGTTGCAGGTGAGTGGGCTATCACAAAACAATGGGTGGATGTGTGCTTTAGTTTGGATTCAAAAGCTGTGATGCTAGCATTCATAAACAACAAGATTCCTTGGATAGTTTTGAATAGATGGATCAAGATTAAGATGTGCATTCCTACAATATCATTCAGGCATTCATATAGAGAGGTTAATTTCTCTGCTGACACAATGGCCAAGAAAGGAGTATTGCTCAGTAGGGGAGTGGTGCATTACTATGAAGAAAAGCCTCAGTGGCTAAGGAACCTGGAGAATGAAGATGCTGTATATTTCAGATTTTAGAAAAATCTGTTTTTTCCTTTGAATTTGTTTGCAGGCCTAGACTGTTTTTAGTTCTTGTGTAGTTGGGCTTTTGTCATGGGCTCAGTTTCTACTTTTGTTATTGCCTGAGTTGGGCTTTCTGTATCTGTAAATTGAAAGTTTTAGTAATAAAATTCATGATTAAGCAAAAAAAAAAAAAAGATTCACTAAAATATGACAACCAAACTTGACATACCAACGCTTGGTGGGTTCAACCGAGCAATGCTCTAACAATAAGTACTCTAAGCAAATAAAAACACAAATCTTTCTCAAGTTTATAGACATACCTTTTTAGAAGAATCCAATCGAATTCTACAGCCTTACCGAACATAATCTGTGCGCCCCAATTCTTGTGCTTCCCTCACCATATACATAGCAGGGAATTTCTTGGTGAGGATGCACTAACAACACAATCAAGTTGTGTTGGGGTGAATAATGTCTTGCTCACCACAAGTGACCTTTGGATTATCATGAAAGAGATCGCTTTAGAACCTTTCACATCCAATTCCATTTTTTTAAAAAACTTGTTAAGTACCAACATCATGGATACTGCATTCTCCATAGTCATGGAATTTGTGGAAGATCATTCCTTTTCACACTCAAAGCATCATTGGCTTTCTTTGGTACCCACTTCTGAATGCGTTTAGGGACAACCAGAACCTTCTTCCCATTACTCTCTTCAAGATTTCTCGGAAGAAAATTGGATTGACTATTCTTTTGCAAGTTAGTCTTTCTCCAACTGGGAGCATCGGATCTTGTCTTTGTATTTACGAAGTTATCCTTTTGATAACCATTGCGATAGTGAAAAGGATTCGTATGACGTTTATAGGCAAATCTAGATTTATCACAGCACCGATTCCTTTGCCTAAAGTTTGGGCAGTTACATCCTATAGTGTTAAGGGGATTAGTCTTAACATATGATCTTGGTTTCACAACTTCTTGTGATGCCCAAACAAGAACATCATGAGGTTTCTTATTCCTTATACGGAAACTACATCTCCTTTCCAGGTGACCTTTATTTCCGCAATAGTGGCTAACATAAGGAATGTTTTTACCTTGATCCATGTGTGTTGACTTTGGAGGTTGATATACTTTGCTCTTTTGAACCTTAATTTCCGGTGAAGGTATTTCACTTTTGCCATAAGTGGAAACTTTTTGTTGAGAAGAATCACTAGCCTTGACAAATTTTACCTCTTTGCTAATACTTGGAGCATCTATTCCCTTATAGCCCAATCCTCGTGTATCACGATGATTTTTACTTGCTCCTAGCATAGTGGTTAATTTGCTTGAACTAGTATTGAACTTTTTCAAGTCATCTTCCAACACCATGATTTTATCAAGAGCAACAGCTAAATCATCCTCAAGGCGTTTTTCTCGAGTGAGATAAGCGCTTTCTCTGTCATCAAAACTTGCTTGCTGAGAGTTAATCCTTGCTTCAGTTTCTGCAAGTTTCTCTTCCAACAAAAAGTACTATTGATAAAGATTATCATATTCAAGTGACTTCATACGTAGGTTTTCCTCAGAATCCTTGAGGATCGATTCATTAGAACGATTCGAAACATAAACACATGCGTAACATCTTCTCAATTTCTTATTTGTACGACAGAGATTAGTCAGAAAAGGTGTGACATGAGAAGTTGTCATCTTTTTATTTTCCAACGAATTCAAAAGCTTAACATACTCTGAGACTTCCTCATCAACATCTCTATCAATATATGAATCACCTCCATCAGAAAGTTCATCTAACTGTTCTTCTAGGCGTGTTTCCCAGACTTCAACAGGTTCTACATTAAGAGAATGTTTAGATACTGACCTAGATGTGACATTTCTCTTAGGTGAATCCAAGCTTTGAAAAACATCTGGTAATTTATGAACCGGTACATTATTAGAGATACACTCGTACATAATCAGATCGCTACAAACACAGACTTGTAAGGTATTTAATGTGTTTACCTGCTCTGATACCAATTGAAAATACATGGGTCTAACAACCACACCTAACAATTCGTTTGGCAATCTGAGAGGACTTACTCCGATACACTTTCTAGAGAATCAACTAGACACTCAGACTCAATCTAGAGTAAAGTATATCAAAGAGTTTTAATATCTCTATTTCACAATGTAATCAGCAAATCAAACAGATAGAAATCCGCGAGCCTGATTATTATGTGAAACAACTTGAACGGTACCAAAGACCAATGTTCAAGTGTCAATCAATGTAAATCAACAACCAAAGGTTGGATATTCTAATAAATTGATCTTAACGCACAACCTGTGATATTTCAATTATATAACAAAATATAATGCGGAAAAAAAAATAATTTTGTTAACGGAAAAATGCGAGAAAAACCCGGGACCTAGTCCAGATTGAATACACACGTATTAAGCCGCTACAAATACTTTGTTGTCCTGGACTGTAGTTGAACCCCAATCAATCTCACAGGATCCAATACGTTATGCTCCTACGCCTACGATGCCGGCATGATGTTAGGTACTTGATTCCCAATCAAACGTAAAAGTCTACGGTAATAGATAAACTAGAATATACCTACGAGTTTTTATTCCGTCTTTTGATAAATCAAGGTGAACAGGAACCAATTGATAACCCGGACTTATATTCCCGAAGAACAGCATAGTATTATCAATACCTAATAATAATCTAGTCCAGATTGAACACCACACTGTATTAAGCCGCTACAGACACTAGCCTACTACCAATTAACTTCGGATTGGACTGTAGTTGAACCCTAATCAACCTCACACTGATTCAAGATACAGTTGCGCTCCTTACGTCTCTGATCCCAGCAGGAAGTAAGTTCATAAACTTGTTTGTGAATCGAAAAGGAAATAGCCAGGCATTATTGGTTTTATTATTCATTGCATATCTTATGAACAACCAATAAGTGTGATTGAGTATAACCGTTCACGACTTGTTGTGTTCTTGGTAGAACTATTCACAAAGGCCTGACTTATGTATTGGTATGACTTTTATTAGTGAAACCGATCTTAAGTAATCACCTAAGATGGTATGATCGGGTTTGTGATTTTCTGTCTGACCAAATATGGGAAAGGGGAACCGATCCTAGTAAGATGTGCAGTACATCACAAAGGGGAACCGATCCTTGTATGAGGTGCAACAAGGTTTATAGCAGAAAGGGGAACCGATCCTATGAACATGTGCAACACGTTTTTAGGAAAAGGGGAACCGATCCTATGGACATGTGCAACACATATAAGTTAGATACCATATATATGTGGGGAACCGATCCTAGTACCTAGTCAACCGAATTTTGGAAAGCTAGTGTGACTATGTACAATACTCACATGGAAGGTAGAACCGAAACTTGTTTTGGTAGAACCGTTAAACCCATGATTGTCATTGAATGTTATTTGATCAATCGATCGCATAGTTCTTGAAACTCAGATGAACCAATTCTAAACTTGTTTGGAAGTGTGGCAAATTGGTTTCAAGGTTGTAAGTGTGAAAGAGAACTTACAAATTTAAGATGTCGACATACTTTGAACACGTGCTATGAATATTTATTTCTTTAATTGTTCAAAGTTATTCCTTAATAGCTAAGGGAAGAGAATCCCAGGATCGAAACATAAATAAGTTAAGAATCTTTTAATTAAGGTATTTAACTTCATTTTTTAGGGAAATAAGAATTAGTAATGTGCATTTACTAATTAGAGATTTTCCGAGAGATTTCGATCATTATTTTTGGATAGAGCATTTCCAGAAATTATGGAAACCGAATTTGTGCTTAAATGAATATCTTGAGAATATTTTCGGTTTTGGAAATTCCTTGGTGTCCAAACTTCCTTGTCTATAAATACTTGAAGTTTGCCTTTCTAGCAAACTAATCCTTCGTAACAACAGACTTCCTCTTTGTTGTGTTGTTACTGGTATAGCCGCCTATTCGGAGAGGAGAGTAACCTAATTAGGTGAAATCTCTTACCGCTGCTCAGTTTAAAGTCTTATTTGGGATTGAGAAGCTCTACGAGTATTGTTGGTGGGAAACTAGATAATTGCGGTTTATCTTTTGTTTTCTTTGATTTGATTGACTAACGGTGGTTGAACTTTGATTGCACCTAGTTTGTTTATGCTTGAGAATCTTCTCTTCTGATATAAGATTCACTCAAACTAGTTCAGAGTTTCGACATGGATCTTTAGACTGTTGTTAGTTCTAAAGAAGATCTTGTGATAATCCATTGTTAACGGACTCCGTTCTGTGCGTGATTGATCACAGGAGATTCAAGTGATTGTGTGCAGGTGTTTATTGAAGATCTAAGAAGATTTGAAGATAAATAAGATATTGAAGATTTCTGATTTGTGGGTTCATAATCTTTGGTGTGCACAATACTTGTTTCGGTAAAATAGGATCCAATTAATAATCGGTTTATCTTTGTGATAGATTGGATTGATTAATTGAGTAGATCGGCATCAACACAATTCTTTGGATTAATAGTTTTGTTGGCTTAATCTTAAACGATTACTTCGGTAATTGAATATAAGATAGATCTAAGGACCTGACGAAGGAGTTTATGTTAAGATAAACGGAAGAGCCTTTGTCCAACTCATATCACTTGGTTGAATAGAGTTGATACCAAACAGATTTGTTGTTCCTTTACTGTTTGGAATACGAACCAAAGGAATTGTTCCAAGTACGTGACTAAAGTCGGAGGCGTGGGAATACAAACGGAACTAGGTGAACTATAGGTTTAGATGCTTGGTTTCAACTATACGAAGTTAGGTGTAATTTTGTGTAGCGGCTTAATCACGAGAGTATTTAATTACGGACAAGGTCCCGGGGTTTTTTCGCATTTGCGATTTCCTCGTTAACAAAATCTTATTGTGTCATTTACTTTATATTTCCGCATTATAATTGTTTTATTATAATTAAAGTAAATTACACAAATGTTAATTCCTATTTACTCGATAAGTGAATCCTATTGTGTTTGGTTAAGTCCGAACCTTTTTATCAAGTAACATACTTCGTTGTTGTATTGTCTCGATCTCGTATCCATAGACGATCACACGAAGTGTGAACCGATTAGTTGTATTGTCTCGACTCAGTCCATAGACAATCACTTTCGGAGAAAGGACTTATAGGTAGGAAAAGTTTTAGCTTGAGGTATATTTGGGTACCCTCGCCTTTTCAATTGGTATCGGAAGCGAGGCAAACACGAAAAGATCTAACAATCTGTGTTTGGTGCGATCCAACCTATAAGAATTGAATCTAATGTCGATTCGATTAACGTTTTGCAAGAGTATGAAAACTCAAAAGTTGTTGAAGATGTTACTACTTCGTTGACTCATGATCCAGGAGTGACAAAACATCTATGTCTATCTCTGATGAAAGAGAAGATGCTGATAAAGAGTTGGTAAAACTCCTAAAGCCTATACAATCTCTGTCTTCAAAAGTACTTATTTTAAAGACAGAGTCAAATCTTCTTAAAAAGGAGATCAGAGAAAAAGACATTCAACTGAATTGTCTATCCAAAGAGAAAATGGATCTCACTGTCAAACTAGAGGCTCTTGGTAAATCTCTTACAGATAAAGAGACACGTCCTATGATTCTAACTAATGATGTTGTTGTGATTTCTTCTGATGAGGAAACTAAAAGTCCTTGCTCAACTTTTAAAGATTGTGACAAAACCGGTTTAATCACCTCTGAAACAGATCAAGATGATGGTAGTTTGCCTAACTACATCAAGTTGGAAGAGGATGAGAAAAAAGCTTCTAGATCTACCGATGATCAAACGAAATCTTGTTCAAAGGAAACTTTGAACCGATTCCGTGGTGATTTTAAGGAATACAATTTTTAATCACTTGACAGGAAACTTATACTCTTCAACATACGGTGGTAAAATTTTTGAAGGAAGTTTCTTGTCTTAAAAAACTGAAAGATTATTCCTCGGTAGAAAGACAGATTATACCACATCCCGATAAGATCAACTTAAAAGAGTCAGAGGGAAGAGTTGATAATCGATTCTGGAAAACGGTTCCTCCGCACCCATATCGAAACAGTTCTGGTTTTGATAAGGAACGACTTCAGAAGGAAGGTAAAGAGAGAATCTCTACCAAAACAAACAATCAGGAATTTCCTATAATTGTTTCAGATGATCATACTAATGTGGATCATAAAGAAGTCCTTAGATTGAGAAAATCTTATGAAAATCTCATTGAAAGAATTAAGAGAGATTTATCTATCTCTGAGAATTCTCACATTAGTACGTTTTCTCCACATGATCATATCTCTCTAGTTAAAAAGATCATCGTCTTGGGAGAAAATATTTTGGGCAGAAATTCCCGAAGAGAAACATGAACTATGTTTCTGATACTCACTGTAAGCTGGAAAAAGCTTACTCCGATGCAACTTAATTGTATCAAAGTTGTGCACTCTCATCCCATTTCGTTCCCTTAATTGGATGAGAAAAGCACATAAAAAATCAGGGGCACATGTTAATGATTGTTCCCATTTTCGGTAATTAGGGATATTTATGGAATGTCTTTTGATTCTACTCTTCAATAAAAAGAGAAGTTCGAATACATATTAGTGTATATTTTCGAAAAACCCTCAAAAATCTTCTCTTAGGAGTATTGTCTTTCCTTGATAAGGATGTATCCTATAACTCGTAGTGTTACAAGGAGTGATAGAAGGGAAGCACGAAAAGTAAGAAACTGTCAAGGGTTTTTCCCATATCTAAGAATCATGAAGATTATCTCGAGAATCGAACTTGATCATAACTCTGTTAGATCTCGAGAAGATTCATGTCTTTTTTCTATCAATGATTCAGATTTTACCAAGTGGTTTCCCACTAATGGTATGAGTAATGTTATGCATGAGTTTGAAGAACTCATAGGAAATCTCTTTACCTTAATTCAAGATCGGGGTGAACTAAAAGTTAAAATTAAAGGGATGAAAGGTGAACTTGAAGATTTGAAGCTTCAACTTGAAGTTCTCGAAAAACAGAGAATGGTTGCTGACAAGTCTCTTGAGACATGCTTTAAGTGTTTGAACACTGAAGAGACCTCAGTGAACAACAAGAGCACCACTAGAGATTAAGTTATATGCGGTAATACTTAATCTAGAAAAATAGACATCAATTTTTGATTTATTTCATTGATTGTATTGGTCTATTGAGAATAAAACTATTATGAATAAAATTATTTGATTTATAATATTTCTTGTGATAGTTTTCGGTTTACATAGCCTGTGCTTGAATGCTTTTATCTTATTGCTATGTATGTTTATGGGATGTTTGATTTCGGTTTTACTACCTTAATATTTGATCTCATATGTTGTGAACCCTTGTGGTTTGGGTGACTTTTTGATTTAGCAGGATTAAGTTTTATCCCATGTTGGTAGGCTTTATCAAAGAATCATGAGGGGTTCTGGTAGAAACAATATGTGAAAAAGTCACAATATGTTGAATCGGTTTTGGTTTAGCATAAAAGCATATGTGTTTCGACGTTTTCAACTTTTGCTTGCAATTGTTAAAACCGATTTTAAACCTTTCTCTGGTAAAGGTTGGTTGTTGTTATTCTTTTGTTTTTGGCATAAGGATGACAACATGATGATATTTCGATATCAATTCTCCCTGGAAGAAGATGCAATCATATTGGAGAAGTGGATGCGAAATTTGAGGTAACAATCTTGTTAGTTAATTGTTTTTCTGTTTAAGAAAAGCCTGAGTTTATTTCATATATATTTATTGCTTTTGCTTAACAAAATTTCGGTTCAATTGATGTTTCCATTATGTGTGTATGGATGTATGTGTGATTCAATTGGTTCCGGTTAAGAAAAACTATTGTTATCTTGCTTTATTGTGTGGTATCAATTGTTTAGGTTTACAAAATTTCGGTGCAATTGCGGTGATTTTAATGTCTATGTTGTCTCAATTGCTTCCGGTTGAGGTGAATAATTATGCAAGTTGATTTATTTGGTTTGTATGAATTATTTATGGCTTAACGAAATAAAAGGTGTACGGGTTGAGTTGTTTAGTCCAATTCGATTCCGGATAAGAGAAACTAAGTTAATTCTGATATTAGTTAGACTTATCGAAGTGAGGTTTCGGTTATTCAAGTCTAATCGAATTCCTTAACAAGAAATGCTAGTTAACTAACCTAGTATTTGTCTTGTTTAAAATTGAAAGGTCTAAGTTTATGGATAATTAGAACCTGATGAGAAAAATAGAGTTATCTTTATTTTGGTCTTATCGAATTAAGCGATTGTTTTTGTACAATCGGTTTAGCAAAGGGACTAAGGTGCTTAGTTGTTTTTGGTTTGCTAAACTAAAATGGAAAAATTGTTTCGTACAATTGTTTCCTTGGTAACATATCAAAATAAAACTACTTGTAGTTTCGGTTTTGGTATTGGTTATCAGAACATGATGTGTGGAACCCTCGTGCCTAACTCTACAGGTTGCAAGTCTATTGAGATTTGTAAGATTCTTTTCGTGTTGTCCTTTATTTTTCGTTTCTTTGTCATTTTGTGACAAAAAGGGGGAGAAATATATGGAGTAAACAAGTGATCTTGGCATTGATTTTATATTGATTGGTATCGCTAAGGAAAAGAACATTGGTGCTTAAACGTTTTATCTAAATGAAAGAGTGAAAGCACGGAGACTAAGGGGGAGTAACATATCATATGAATTGGTATAACAAAGACGTGTGGATTGAATAACTACCTATCTTCCTTAGGGGGAGTATTTTCTTTGTTATTATAATGTCAACAACGGCATTTTCAAGGATTGAATGTAAGCAGTTTATTGTGCTGTTGAGTCGGGAATCAAGCGTATGTGTAATGAGTTATTGTAATTTGTTTATCCATATGATGTAAGAGTTTTTCAATAAAATTGACAAAGGGGGAGATTGTTAGAGCATAGCTCGGCTGAACCCACCAAGCGTTAGTATGTCAAGTTTGGTTGTCATATTTTAGTAAATCAAAACTCATGTTAAGAGTCGCTTGATTATGTACTAGAGTCAACTTCGTATAGGTTAGCTTGAAAGTATTAGGATATGAGACTTTACAAGTATTGCGAAGACTTGAAGATGTGAAGAAGCAAGGAGCTACAACGACAACAATCATCCTTCCACTTGAGGTTAGTGATATTTGACTTGAACTGTTTCATTCCCTAACGTATCTTTCAAGTCGTGCATATTGAAAACATAACTGCGAATCATATTTGAACTCTAGATAGACATAGTATTAAGGAATACAATACGAGGTTTATTGCTTAACCATTAAACTTTGTAGATAAGACATCGCCATAATCATTTGAATGCTATTGTGATTATGTATGGGTATGAGGTAAGGATTTCATCCTAGGGAACAATGTTTTACATGTGTTCTAAGGAAGTAAGTTCATAAACTTGTTTGTGAATCGAAAAGGAAATCGCCAGGCGTTATTGGTTTTGTTATTCATTGCATATCTTATGAACAACCAATATGTCTGATTGAGTATAACCGTTCACGACTTGTTGTGTTCTTGGTAGAACTATTCACAAAGGCCTGACTTATGTATTGGTATGACTTTTATTAGTGAAACCGATCTTAAGTAATCACCTGAGATGGTATGATCGGGTTTGTGATTTTTGTCTGACCAAATATGGGAAAGGGGAATCGATCCTAGTAAGAGGTGTAGTACATCACAAAGGGGAACTGATCCTTGTATGAGGTGCAGCAAGGTTTATAGCAGAAAGGGGAACCGATCCTATGAACATGTGCAACACGTTTTTAGGCAAAGGGGAACCGATCCTATGGACATGTGCAACACATATAAGTTAGATACCATATATATATGGGGAACCGATCCTAGTACCTAGTCAACCGAATTTTGGAAAGCTAGTGTGACTATGCACAATACTCACATGGAAGGTAGAACCGAAACTTGTTTTGGTAGAACCGTTAAACCCATGATTGTTATTGAATGTTATTTGATCAATCGATCGCATAGTTCTTGAAAGTCAGATGAACCAATTCTAAACTTGTTTGTAAGTGTCGCAAATCGGTTTCAAGGTTGTAAGTGTGAAAGAGAACTTACAAAGTTAAGATGTCGACATACTTTGAACACGTGCTATGAATGTTTATTTCTTTAATTGTTCACAGTTATTCCTTAATAGCTAAGGGAAGAGAATCCCAGGATCGAAACATAAATAAGTTAAGAATCTTTTAATTAAGGTATTTAACTTCATTTTTTAGGGAAATAAGAATTAGTAATGTGCATTTACTAATTAGAGATTTTCCGAGAGATTTCGATCATTATTTTTGGATGAGCATTTCGGGAATTATGGAAACCGAATTTGTGCTTAAATGAATATCTTGAGAATATTTTCGGTTTTGGAAATTCCTTGGTGTCCAAACTTCCTTGTCTATAAATACTTGAAGTTTTCCTTTCTAGCAAACTAATCCTTTGTAACAACGAGACTTCCTCTTTGTTGTGTTATTCTTGGTATAGCCGCCTATTCGGAGAGGAGAGTAACCTAATTAGGCGAAATCTCTTACGGCCGCTCAGTTTAAAGTCCTCTTTGGGATTGAGAAGCTCTACGAGTATTGTTGGTGGGAAACTAGATAATTGCGGTTTATCTTTTGTTTTCTTTGATTTGATTGACTAACGGTGGTTGAACTTTGATTGCACCTAGTTTGTTTATGCTTGAGAATCTTCTCCGCTGATATAAGATTCACTCAAACTAGTTCAGAGTTTCGACATGGATCTTTGGACTGTTGTTAGTTCTAAACACGATCTTGTGATAATCCATTGTTAATGAGACTCCGTTCTGTGCATGATTTATCACAAGAGATTCAAGTGATTGTGTGCAGGTGTTTATTGAATATCTAAGAAGATTTGAAGACAAAGAAGATATTGAAGATTTCTAATTTGTGGGTTCATAATCTTTGGTGTGCACAATACTTGTTTCGGTAAAAGAGGATCCAATTAATAATCGGTTTATCTTTGTGATTGATTGGATTGATTAATTGGGTAGATCGGCATCAACACAATTCTTTGGATTAATAATGTTGTTGGCTTAATCTTAAACGATTACTTCGGTAATTGAATACAAGATAGATCTAAGGACCTGACGAAGGAGTTTATGTTAAGATAAACGGAAAAGCCTTTGTCCAATTCATATCACTTGGTTGAATAGAGTGGATACCAAACAGATTTGTTGTTCCTTTACTGTTTGGAATACGAACCAAAGGAATTGTTCCAAGTACGTGACTAAGGTCGGAGGCGTGGGAATACAGACGAAACTAGGTGAACTATAGTTTTAGTTGCTTGGTCTCAATTATACGAAGTTAGGTGTAATTTTGTGTAGCGGCTTAATCCTGAGAGTATTCAATTCTGGACAAGGTCCCGGGGTTTTTCTGCATTTGCATTTTCCTCGTTAACAAAATCTTGTTGTTTCATTTACTTTATATTTCCGCATTATAATTAAAGTAAATTACACAAACGTTAATTCCTATTTACTTGATAAGTAAATCCTAGTGTGTTTGGTTAAGTCCGAACCTTTTTATCAAGTAACATACTTCGTTGTTGTATTGTCTCGATCTCGTATTCATAGACGATCACACGAAGTGTGAACCGATTAGTTGTATTGTCTCGACTCAGTCCATAGACAATCACTCTCGGAGAAAGGACTTATATGTAGGAAAAGTTTTAGCTTGATGTATATTTGGGTACCTCGCCTTTTCAAGTGGTTCCTACTGGTTTCATTTTGCAACATATATTCCATTCGATTCAGCATTCCTACATCACCTATTACAACAAGTGCAACAAAATTAGACCCGAGACTTGGTTTGCAACTTCACTTTTATCTGCTCTAATTATTCTTTTGCACCAACTCCCGTCGCTGTCGGTGTATGTAAGGAGGTACTAAAAGATGCTTTGTTGGTTTCTTTACGACTATACTTTAAGTGAGCATACATATACAGTTCTTTTCAAAGGATATCAGTATCTCGGCTTCTACACTAATCAGGATTGTTACTCCTCTTGTTGCTTTTATATCCTATCATATCCTACTCTCTTACTTCTCATACTACATCTACTAAGGTTTCTTGCTGAATCTACATCAACTTAGAGTATTGCGAGTCTCAGTATTGTGCGTGTATGTCATATGAGAGTGCAATCTCAAGTCGTCTTTACATCCCACTTGAGATTGAGGGAGGGTAATAGAATAGAGTTCTGTCAATGTGTGTATTGTGCGTGTATGTCATATGAGAGTGTGTATCGCACGTGAGAATTGTATGTGTGAATTTAGTTGAGAGAGAGAGAGCTTTATATTCTCGTCTCATCGTCCGTAAACTCTTAATCTTCCTTTAATCAATATTGATTCAAACCGTAAGTAAGCAATAAAGTCATAGGATTTCCTATGTTACTAGTTTCAAGCTAGATTTAGTGATTGAATTTGGGTCATTGATTTAGACTCTTCAAGAAAGAAAATAGAATTAGGGATTTCAATAGAGTTCTTAATTTGGGATAAGTCGGATAATTGGTAGTTGAAGATTTGGATATATATGTTATTTGTTTGATTGAGTTGAACTGAGGTGCAGCTGTAGATAAATGTAAATGTGCAGGAATTGTAATGGTAATTAGGTTAGTATTGTTCCAGGAAGTGGCTGTATGGATTGTTGGGCTAGCAGGTGAAGTTGTAACTTCAAATGGAGATGTTAGTGAAGTCTGAACTTAGTTAGACAAATAAAGGTTGTTGGTTCTGATTTTGTGGAAATACAGGGAAACTAGTATTAATGTAAATTGCAGGGAGAAGTTGTTGGAAGTGGTGGTTGTATGCTTTATGTAATTGGAATACAAGAAGTGAATGAATATGAAGCTTTAGTTATATCTTTGGGTTTGTGATGAGTTTAAGAAGAATATGAAGATTGATTTGCGGTCTTGGCTTGAGGTTTGTGAAAGGAAATATGTTTTAATTCATTTGAATTGGTGGTGCTAGTTGTGTTGAAGATAGAAGATGAACTATGGATTCTTGTGCGAGAGATGGAACCGGAGTTGCAGGTGCATTTGGCTTATGCTCTATGCATGCAGTGCAAATGATATGGGGTTGTAGCTGTGGCTAAGGGAATTGGTGATAAGTGCTAGATGCTACAGCTAGAGTTAGTAAAGGTTAGCTGGTGTTGATGCCAGTGGTCATGTGATTCTAAGAAGAAATAGAAATGATGAACTGCAGTTTGGGTGTGTTGTTGAGATGAAGCTAGGATGGCAGCGTTGTTAGAGTTCAAGAGATATGTATAATATTGCAAGTATGCAGTGGATTTGGCAATGAGTTTCTGCCATTAGCTTTGTAATGGAAAGTGATATAAATGATGTTATAGTTGGAGATTATAGTTAGAATGATTATAGACATTATTTGTTTGCTTTTGTGTTTTGATCATGCATTAGGATGTTTGGCTCGTGATCTGATTGGATCTGTTTTACCTAGGATGTTAACCCAGTCAGTTGTCTGACTCATTTGACTCAGTTATCTGACTGAGTCGACTAATGAATCTGACTGAGTTGAATCGGTTTGACTCAGTTGATCACTTGACCTGGACTAATGGATCATTGACTTTTCTTGTTGACGGACCTTAGACGTTGACCGTTACTTGACCCCTTTGATCGTTGTTGACCGTTAGTTGACTCGGATGAACTAGGCCTTAGTTTAATCCGGGTCGGTTTAGTGGACTTGGGTTTAGCTCTAGTTTTCCTATTTTGATGAATTGGACCCTTATGGTCTGGATTGGCAATTGGTTAATTCTACAAAGTTGTAGATATTCATAAGACATGTCTAATGGACTATAGAACCAATCTAATTGGATTAGTAAAACCTTAGATGTGCTAAAGACAGATAATGAAAAGATGTAGAACCATAAATGGGCTTAGAACCATTAGATAGTTTACTTAGCCTATAGCTAAATAATTGTATGAGATTATGTTATGAGCCTTGTATGAGCCTTTTGGCTAATTCCTAAGAGTGCTTGTGTGGTTAACAGTTAATCTTTATTAACAACGATCGATTCGAAGGATGAACTAGTGGATTGAGGTTCTCGAGGTAGGCATGCTTGTCATCAAAACAGGTGGGAACTCTGTAACCTTCTTGTAATCATTAAGTTTCTTTTCAACAGTGAGCATGACGTGCCTTTACTTTTTGTGAGCATAATTGTGTGTAATTGAATAAGCATGAGTTGCGATATGCGTTACCTAGTATCCCCGTATGGAGTGTCTATGGTTTCCCCATGGCTCCTTGCTAAGTCTTATTCAACACGAGAAGTGTAAATATTATATAGCACGGGAAGTGTTAATATCTATGTCAGCACGGAAGTGTAAATAGTATTACTTTTTATTTTATATGGTAAATTTATGTTTTATTCAAACACGGGAAGTGTAAATATTACTACGAGGTATTTGGGAAAACGGTCATATGTATATCATAACTGTTTGATCTTAGAGATTATATTATGGACTGCTATATATGCATTTCTTCCTTAAATGCTATAATTTCCGATGTTGTGCTCGGTGTTTGGTGTTAAGGTGTTAATTGATTTTCTATATTGTTATAATTTAATTGTTTATCTTTTAGTAGCATGTTAGTGATTACCTGAAAGTTATATATTTCCATTGGGCACCCCTTTGGGATGATGTGCTCACTCGTTCCCACTTCAGTTTCAGTAATCGGAAGAAATGGTGCGCACGAAGATATCCGTTTTCGTAGCTTAAAGTTTTTAACGAACTGAAGATGTTGTTTATCTTTTATGTATGTATTCTTTCTTTCTTTGTAAAACAACACATTAATATATTCATATCACTCGAGAGAACTTCATTTATGTCATATCAGAGCGTATGGGTTTGTTTTTGGGATTAGCTTATGAAATTGAATTCTTAAGACCGTTAATCTAGATTTGATGCTTCAATGAGGTTATAATCATATTAGCTAAGCAGGTGATTAGGTTGGGGCATCACAGAAACGACGACCTCAATGCATCTTGAAAGCTCCTATTATCTCCGTATCAAAAAGGTTGAATTTTTGATGTAGTGTTTGGCGGCTCGAATTATACAATGTTTTGATAGATTATTATATATATTGATACTTATTATTTTATACATAATTTAATATCATGATAAATTGATAAATTTTACCGGTCCCAACCCTATTATATTAAAGGGGTTATACAGTATTAGGTAAAGAGGGAGGATCCCTTCACACTTTTATTCTCACATTATCTGACACTTTAAGCATCTTATTCAGATTTGAAGCTAATATTTTGGAGATATGTTCTTCTTACGAAACTCTACATACCTACAAAAAATGAGTGCATTCCGAGATGTATAACAGTACCATCTACTACTTTGAAAATGAGCCGCTGAAAATCAACAAATTTTTGGCCATTAAAATTAAAATTGGTAGATGATGAGGTTTAGTATTTCGGAATACGTTCGTTTTTGGTACGGATGTAGAGCTTCATAAAAGGAATATTGCCAATATATTAGTTTCAAATCTGATACCTTTTGGTTTTTATTCAAAAACAATAAATGGAAAATTATTTAAATACCCTTCAAAATCCACCCTTAAAATATACCCTTATTAAATTTTTTAAAAATACCCTACCTTCTGAAAAGTGGAGGCAACTAACACAAGTTGCTTCCATAAGTTGACTCAACTTGTATGAAGTTGCTTCCAAAAACTTGTATAAAGTTGCTTCCAAAAAGATTATGTTTTACCCTCGGAGGTAGTTGTAGATAGCGTTCCTTAAATAATGTAGATAGTTGATTATCCATAAGCCAAGCTTAATGACTACATCACCTTGGTCCTCTATTAGATCATCCGTAAATTTGGGCCAAGGTGAG